>JAODAL010032222.1:0-47280 GCA_025379985.1 Phyllomedusa bahiana | reverse complement strand
ATCACCTCCTGTTCAAATTTTACCGATCCTTTAAACTTTAACCCAAAGACTTTAAAGGGGGGAAAACCACGGGGTTCTTAAACAACTCCCTGGGCGGGGGATTTGGGTTAATGTAGAGACTGGAAAAATTTCCGGGCAACTCATACTCCTTATAGCTATGCAGAACTGCGAAAGGGTAATTCCCAGATTTTCCTATTCCCCTTTTTTTTTATATGCGGGCCCAAACCAGCTTTTGCGGGGGAAGTATTGGGTTCATTTGGACAAACAGGGACTGGGACCCCACATTCGGGGATGCCCTATTTTAGACCCCCTCCCAAAAAAGGCACTACTGTCCACCGCGTATAAAAAAAACTTACGGGAATTTCGGGGAAACCATCCCGGGGGATTTGCACAAAACCAAAAAGAAATGGGTAGAAAAAGCCCAAAAGCACTGAAACCCCCCCCTCATTTTTTAAAACCCACCATATCCTTGGTTTCAAAAATTTATCCCCCTTTGGCAAAGGTACTAGAGATCCCCAGCTTAAAATTTTTGCATAATGCATATTTACCCAAATCAGGGGTTTTTTTAAAAGGGGAAATCTCCCAACCCCAGAAAAAATTGCTTTAGATGTCCCTTTCGCCAAAGGCAGCCCCAAAAACCCCCGGGTTTTGGGGGGTGCCCGGTTTGGCTAAAACGAAAGGGCAGAAAATTGAAAATTTTACAGTAAACAAAGGGGGGCTGCCGCCCTTTTAAACCCGTGGGGCTTTTTGGGCGCATTTGGACATGTAGGGGAGGGACCCTCAGGGGCCAGGAGATTAATCTGTCTTTTTTTTGAGCAGCAGTGGCTAGGAAACCCAAATTCTCCCAGATGGCCCCAAAACCCCTGAGGGCAAAAGTATGGATTTTATTCTTGGAGAAGGGGTCTTTTCCCTTTGTGGGGAAAGGTTTGGGGGTGGAACCCCGCGAACAAAAAGAAAAAAGGGACGGGGAAAATTCTTCCGGGAAAAGGGGCCCAGTTATAATACTCTTTCTTCCCAAACAAAAAAAAACCCCCTCAAAGATGTTTTGGAAACATTTCGGGGTTTCCCTGCAGCGACCAAATGGCGGGGGGCCCCCCTTTTAGGTGACTTAGCCCACCATGGGACAGCCAAAAACCGGGAAAGCCCCCCCGCCCTCTCCCTTTTTAGACATCCCCACAAGGCTGGTCCGGGGGGAGGAAAAAGCTTGAATGGGCCCCAAAAGCAGATCCAGTTTAGGGAGCCCTGGGGATCGCCAAAACACGGGTTAAAAAACCCATCACAGGGTAACTGCCTCTAAAACGTCAAATCGGGGTCACGGGCCCACTTGCCTCAACCCCCCCTGCCGAAACGCCTTTCTAGGGGGGCCACTGTACCACATGGGGGAGTGCACACCACCCCCCAAATCAGGGGGAACCCGCTCACACTGGAAGGGAAAAGTGCCTTTTGCGGCTGCGTTTACAGGTTTTGATTTTTTTAGTTATTGTTGGTAACTATCTGTTTTAATCAGTCATGTATCTCTAATCTTATAATATCGTTTGGACAGACTCATAGAAAAAGTTGAAAATGTTAGATAACCAATGTGTTATGGTTGAAAAAAAAAGGGAAAAATAATCCCGCCACAACTTTTAAATCCTTGCTTTTAAAATAACTTTTTAATTTGCTATGACCTTAATGACCGACCTTTAATGTGAAAATCTTTGAAGGACAAAAAATTTTTTTTTAAAAAAAAAAAAAAAAAAGAATTAACTATGATGGGACATAGACTCTGGAAAACTTGGACAAAGACCAGGACAAAAAACGGGAGTCCCCTTTCGGTTTTAAAGGTGTACTAAGATAGTAAAAATACAAGAAAGGGGGGGGGGGAAACAAACAAAAAAATATATATATAAGATATTGATGTTAATAATATGTAAATATATAAATACTGTATATATTGTATACATGGGTATGAAATATTAATAGAGGTGGGCCAGTTAGGGAATTTGGAAAGGGCGGGAAGGCACGCGATGAGGTAAGGTGAGGTTGGACTGTGAGTATGAATGTGAATCCTCCAGACCAGCCTGGGGAAGCTCAATAATAGGTACAAGGTTAATGTGTATATACTGTATATGGTGTTTTATATTAAGTGAGTATCATATTGTAATGTTCCATCATTTTAAAACAATAAAAGAGCTTCTCTATTCTGTTCATTGGGAGTTTCCAGTACAGGGGAGCGCTGTGTTCTCTATTCTGTTCATTGGGAGTTCCCAGTACAGGCGAGCGCTGTGTTCTCTATTCTGTTCTATGGAGTTCCCATTTCAGGGACCGCGCTTGTGTTTCTCCATCTGTTCTATGGGATTTCCCTCGTGTTCTCCATTCTGTTTTTACCTGGGAGTTTTTTCCCTTTTTGGGTTTTTTTTTACAGGGTGGGAGCATTGTGTTATCTCCATCATGTTCTATGGGAGTTCCCGGTACAGGGGAGCGCTGTGTTCTCCATTCTGTTCTGTGAAAGTTCCCAGTATAGGTGAGCGCTGTGTTCTCTCCATTCTGTTCTATGGGAGTTCCCAGTAGAGGGGAATGCTGTGTTCTCCATTCTGTTCTATAGGAGTTCCCGGTACAGGGGAGCGCTGTGTTCTCCATTCTGTTCTATCTGTAACACCCAATGCTCCCCACTTCAGGATGATCCAACAAGAAGTTTCCACCCAGTTATAGCTGCGACCTTCACTGCAAAAGATAAACATTTATTACTGGAATTTAACTATTTCCAGGGAGGAAAGTTCGAAGTCTTCTCAAGACTCATGGGAGGGGCGGCGAGCGAAATCTCTTTCTCCTCTGTGTCTATTACTTTGTGCCATGGGTCCGGTGTAGCCTGCGGATTATTAACCCCGTCCCCTACAGCTGGTCCTTCGTGCAGGCACAGAAGTTTCCAAAGAAGGAGGCAGCAGAACGTTCAACTAATGGAGGGAAGAAAATGAGAGACATACCAGGAAATTGTGAGAAAAAAAAACCACTTGTTATAAGTTTAAAGTTTAAGCCGATGAAGCCACGTGTAGAGTCCGGAGGAGATGGGGACGACGGTGCGGCAGGTCCTGGTCCAAACCCTGGAGAACCTGGAGAAAAAATCATTTAAAAAGTTTAAGAACAGGTTTTGGGTAGGGGTAAAAACCCCGGAAAGGATCCCAAGGTGGGTTCAAAAAGAGAATTCCTAAAATGTAAACTGGAGCCCCCCGGGAAGGCGTGACCACCCCGAGGGAAAAAAGTTGCTTGGGGCCTTACCCCCCCCCCGAAAAATACGTACAATTGGATAATTAAAGGGATTGAGGTGGACCCTGACTTTGCCTGGGAAAAATCCCGAATTGAAACCAAGAGGCCGAGGACCTCAGGAGCGCCCTAAAGACCGGTAAGAAATCCTGCAAGAACACGGCCAGTACAGATAATGTCATAGAGGTCCCCTGTAGTTCTATATCGATAATTTAGTAGATGTTACCTGCAGTCCTATGTAACACCACAGGGTGAGGTGCTCACGCCTGCACTGACCTTGCTGCTTCTGTTCTATGTATTTTCAGTGAGCGGTTTTGTGTTCCAGGATCTGGGCAGAGGACTGCAGGGAGCCCCGTTCGGAGGTGAGCAGCAGCCGGAGACGCCTTATAATCTGTCATGAGTCCTCAGTAGAATCTAAATTCAGAAATTAAAGCAGAATAAACCTAGGAAATAATATAATATTCGGGCACAAAGATGGAGTCCCAGAACTAATTATATAAACAGTGTAAATAACATACATGACCCGGTTGGGTCCGAGGGCTGCACCTCATGTGGTGAGTTTAAGAATTGCACCAACCTGACAAAAAAAACACAGGACTCCATCTGTCCATCAGGTTTTGGAACATTTCTGAGGTTTTTTTTTCGACTCTTAAAGGGCACCTGTCACATTGCTCATGCTGTCTGATCTGCAGCCCCAAGTTATAGAACAGGAGAAGTTGAGAACATGCTATCTGATCTGTGGCCCCACGTTATAGAGCAGGAGGGGCTGAGAACATGTTATCTGATCTGTGGCCCCATGTTATAGAGCAGGAGGAGCTGAGGACATGCTATCTGATCTGTGGCCCATGTTATAGAGCAGGAGGAGCTGAGGACATGCTATCTGATCTGTGGCCCCAATGTTATAGAGCAGGAGGAGCTGAGGACATTCTATCTGATCTGCAGCCCCATGTTATAGATCAGGAGGAGCTGAGCAGATTAATATATTGTTCTGTGGGGAAAGATTCAGGAGTAATTTATTCATTTAATTACTGCTTATTCCGGGATAATGAGTCCAGTGGGTGGGGTTATTAGTGAGTGACATTCATTCACTGATAACACCGCCCACTGGGTTCCTTAACTCAGAATAAGCAGTAATTAAATGAATAAATTACAAGTTCTCCTGAATCTTTCCCCACAGAACAGTAGATCAGAATTCCCGAGTCATGTCTGCGGAGTTCTCACCTCTGTTCTCACCACTTTAACACGAGTCACACAGTCCCCACATGGAAAAAATCCCTTTCTTGGACCACGACTTCTAAAGGGATTTCGATTATCAATCACATAGTGGCTTTTAACCAAGAGACCTTTTAAATTCTGAAATCCCCTAACAGTTATCAGTGGGGCTTCTGGTATTTCTCTCCTTAATACAAGATCGGTTTGAAGAACCGACCAATGTCTTTGGAGAATATCCTTAATCAAATTTCACTCCTGGTTGTACGTAGATACAAATCAAATCTAATTTTCTTTCCCCTTATCAGACAGTTTATATTATAGAAGTTGGTTTCTTGATGTTTTGAGCCCTCAAATATGCTCCTTTCATTTTCCTATTGCTGTAACCTCTTTCAGCAAATCTCTGTTTTAGATCTAAGGCTTGAGTCTCAAATTTTTCCTCCGAGGAACATATTCGCCTCATTCTCAAAAACAGCCCTAGTAGGGATAGCTAATAGTCGAAAGGTTATGAAAAGATGTTGCATCTAACAAGGAATTAACAGATGTATCTTTCCTAAACACATCTGTCTGAAGAGCACCAGAGCAGTCACCTTGAACAGAGATGTCCAAAAATTCAACCTTTCATCAGATTTGAAAGTTAGTTTTATGTTCATCGTGTTTTGATTTAGATCCTCCAGGAAGTCTTTAAGCTGTGCCATCGATTTTTGCCATAAAAATAGCAAATCATCGATGTACCTCAGCAGCATCGATGTACCTCAACAGCACCCGATTGGCAGCCATGTCCACGCCACCATGAAAAACATATCTCTCCCAGAAACCTAGAAGGAGGTTTGCATATGACGGGGCACAGGCTGCTCCATGGCTGTTCTTTGACATTGAACATAGAAGATGTCCCTAAACACAAAACAATTGTGCGTAAGGTCATATTCCAGTAAACCTCGATGAGGAAGCAAGTTGTTTTACTCTTAAAACACGGCCATTTGCCCTGTATGTTGATAAATCCTATTAGGGGGTTACATGTTCTATATTGGAGAAATTTGATGCTATATCCAGAATTTTTGGGACATCTTATATCTTCTATTGCCTGATATGTTTTTAATGTAACTTCAATAAAATATTTAATATTTATGGAAATATGCTCACAGTTTTTTGTGTATAAATATAGCTGCTAGGTAGCACAGAGATAGTCGGGAACCTAGGAAACCATCAGTAAACAAGCAAGTGTGATACCCTGCTGTATCTATGAAATGGAGCAAAATCAGAACAGAAATGTATTTGGTAAAAATGTTTGTTTGCCTTTCTCTACACATTTAAATGAGATGGAAATATCCTTTTAAATAGGCCTTGTAATTTTCCATTATTAAAATCAATTATGGAAAATATTATAGAGGTTGCTAACCCTCCCATCGCCCCCCACATAAAAATTCTACAAAGTAATGAATTCAGCTTCAGGGGGGAGGTGAAATCTGAAGACAGTGCAAATAGATCAGGCGAGGTTTTTTCTGCCCCTCAACTACACTCATTTCTGTACAATTCTCATTTCTAGCCTGGACTGACCTCTGTGCTCCTTTGTTTTTTTAATGGATCAGAGGCTCCTAAACATATACATGAATAACCACTTCAAACCTAGAACAGTAGTAAGGCCTGGTTTTCATCTTCATTGAAGCCTCCATTGCAGTGGTGGAGCCGGACCTATTTAAATGGGGGCTCTCACCATAGACTTTAGGATATGCTATCAAAGGCTCATAGGTATGGGTCCAACCTTGAGAACCACACCTATCTTAGGAATGGGCCCCTGATAGTGTCGGCTCAAAATGGAGAGCTGGTCGTGCATGTGCAGAACTCCCCATTCTGTTCTATGGAAGTTCTGAGTACGGCCCAACACAGTGCTCCCACTTACTGGGATCCCATAGGACAGAATGGAAACACAGCGCTCCCTTGAACCAAACCCTCCCAAAGAAAAGAATGGAGAACACACCTCTGCCTTGTACCAATAACTCCCATAGAACAGAATGGAAAAAAAGGTTTTGCCCTCTGTCCTGGAAGCAAACATAGACCCAGAAGGGAGAACACATGGGGGAAACTTTGTCCCAACACCCCCAAAATGCCATTTTTTTGGGTCAAATTTTCCCCCCCCAAAAAAACCATTTTTTGCCCCCCATTTCGGGTTGTAAATGAACTGTTCCCACACCAAAACTAGGCGCAAAAATGCCCGGGCACGACATTTTTTAAATTTGCGCCTAAATAGGGTGCACTTTTGTCCCCACCGTCACGAAATGCCCCCCAATATTAGTGCAAATTTTTAAAATATAAAAAGGGTATGCTTCCGAAAAAAAACATTAAATTTTTATTTAAATTTTAAACAAAAAAATTTTAAATCCCCCAGTGTAAACAATTTTCCCAAACCACTTCACTTTCTATAAAATTGTATTATCTTTTAAATCATTAAACCTGGGGGGTTCATTGAAGAATTCCTTTTTTTTGCGTATTTGGGCATGGGAGATTCCGTCCGGAGTGGACTTTTTTGCTCCAGCGTCTGTGCTGTTGACCCTTTCCCAAAAAACCACCTCACCCCCAAAAGCAGCGCTCGTCACGCGACGTTTCGAGAGCTACACCCCCTTTTTTCCAAGCATAGAGGTAACCATAGGATACACCCACTTAAAATATGATTCCTGTGTGCCCTCAATGTACATTCATTATCTTAAAAAAAAATTTAATAATAAAAAAAAAAGGGGTATGCATCAGAAGACGGCCATATAATATTTATCTTTTATTCATTATATGCAAAATTCCAAAAATTTGAAAAAAAAAAAAAAAATTAAAAAAAAAAAAAAAAAAAAAAAAAACCAAAAAAAATTTTGGTTACTTCACAAGCAGCTGATTTTTCAAAACGGGAATTCAGGTATGACTTTCCAATTGCACTCTTCATTTAGGCCATTGGGTTTTTCAGTGTTTGCATTTTGGGGATCCAAAATATTTCTCTTAGTAAAAAATTTTTTTTTTAAAATATGTGTATCACTTGTTTTCTATTTTTTCTAAAATACCCATTTCAATCCCATACATTGTGTCCAGATTCTTTTAAAAATTTCTCCCCCAACGATTTTTTTCAAAAAAAAATTTTTTTTTTTTTCGTCTTTTTCTTTTTACTTTTTTTTTTTCCCATTCTATTTCTGAAAAATTTTATCTGTGACCCTTATTTTCATTAATTCCACCTTGCTGGCCCTTGTTTTTGGGCCCAATTTTGGGTTTTCCCCCGCAAGGGCATTTTGCATATAAAGACATTGCTGGAAATTGCACGTAAAATTTTTTTTTTATAAATATAGGGTACCCTTTCATTGGATCGATATTCTATCACCTTTTTTTAAATTTGATTAAAATTTTTTGGCCCCAAAGGGCCCCAAATTTAATTTTTTAAACCTTTTCCCTTTTGTGTTCCTATTAGTGTTTTTTTCTTTTTTTTATTTTTTTTGTATCTGACCAAAATGAGGACATTACCTACATTTTTCCCCTCTCTGGTTTTTAAAAAGTCTGGGGGGAAACAACAAATAAAATGCCCATTTTTTGGGGACCCCTACCTGGGGTTAATATCCCACGATTTTAAAAAAACTTTTTAAAAATTATTTCCATGGGATCATGGGTTTGGTAAGTATTTTAATCCTTTAAATCTTTTTGTTTTTTTTTGGTGTTCGTGTTTCCTCCCTATTATTTTCCAAATTTCATCCCCTATTTTTTTTTAGTACCTTTCTCTCGTACCCCTATCAACAAATTTTTGTATTAGTTTCTGTTTGCCCTTTGGTAGCCCTCATCTGTGTACAGATTCCCCCAAACCCTTTAAAAAATTTCCCCCCCTTGGGGTTTCCCTTTTTTAAAAAATTTTGGGAGGGCATGTTGGCTTTTTGCATGCAAGGGGTTGTTCCTCTCCTTTTCTTTTACGGGGAAATTTTGGGATGATGTGCAATTATTGTGGACGGGCACACTAGAAGATTTAAATTTTTTTTTTTGTAAAAATTATAAATAGGGGTGAAACCCTAAAAAAAATTTCAAAAAGTAATATTGCCCAAAAAATTTCCTTTTTAAAATCCCCAGATGTAAAATTTTTAAAAATAAAAAAAAAAAAAATTGAAGACAACTTCCCACGAAAAAAAGAAATGGAGAGGAACAACCTTTTGAAAGAAAAAAAGCCAACATCCCTCCAAATTTGAAAAAAAGGAATCCCAAAAGGGGCAATTTTTAAGGATTAGGAAAATCTGTACACTAGATAAAGGACTCCCAAAAGGAACAAAAAAGAAACTAATAAAAAAAATTTGTTGATAATGGTACGATAAACCGGAAACTAAGAAAAATGGGGGTTTGAAATGGGAAAACTAACTGGGGAGGAAGCACGTAACCCCAAAAACAAAAAAAAAATTCAAAGATTAACTACTTACCACCTATGATCCCCCATGCAGAAAAAATTTTAAAAAAAGTATTTTAAAATCGGGGCATTTTTACTACAGGTAAAACCCAAAAAGGGTTTCCATCTTTTTTTTGACCCCCTAATTTATTCCCCGAGAGGGAAAATTGTGGGTAATGTCCTCATTGGGTCAGACCTACAAAAAAAAACAAAAAAAGAAAAAAAACACAAATAGGAACACAAAGGAGAGGTACAAAAGGTTTTGTCTTGCGGCCAAAATTTTTAATCAAATAAAAAAAGGTGATAGAATACGAAATCCAATGAAAGGGTACCCTATATTTAAAAAAAAAAAAATTTCCCGGCAATTCCAGAAATTTGCCCATATTTTATGCAAAAAATGCCCTTGCGGGAAAAAGATATTTTTGGCCCAAACAACAAGACCACCCAAGAGTGAGAATTAATAAAACAAAGATCACAAAAATAAAATTGTTCAGAACTAAAAATGGAAAAAACGGGGAAATAAAAAAAAAGGGACGTAAAAAAATAAAAAATTTGTTAAAAACATCAGTGGCCAGACTTTTTTAAAAAAGGGAATTTTCCGGGGACAAAATTTGGTATGGGATCTGAAATGGGGGTATTCTAGAAAAAGTAAAAGGGCAATTTATAAAACATTTTTTTAAAAAAAAAATTTTTACAAAGAGAAGTTTTTTGGGAACCACAAAATGCAAACACTGAACCAAATGGCCTAAATAAAAGGTGCAATTGGAACGTCTATACCTTAATTCTATTTCGGAACAAATCAGCGGCTATGTGAAGAAACCCAAAAGTATCTCAATAGGATAGGGCCCGGATAATGAATAAAAGAAAAAATTATGTTATTTTGGCCGTCTTTATGATGCTTTACCGCTTTTTTTTTTTATTTTTAATTTTTTTTTAAGATAATAAATTTAAAATTTTGGGGGACACAAAGGAACATATAAAATTAAAGAAATCCTATGGTTACCCAAGTTGAAAAAGGGGGGGCGTGTACCCCTCAAAAACGCCCGCGAGACGTAGCTCGGGTTTGAGGGGTGGGGTGTTGGGGGAAGGGGTTTCCCCCCCCCCCAAAAGGGCACAGACCGGGATGCCAAGTCCACTCCGGAGGGAACCCTCCCATGCGACACGCAAAGAAAAGGAAAGAATCCCTTAAAATAAACCACCAGGGGAATGATAAATGATAATACAAATAATAAAAAATTTGAAGTGGGGAAATCTGTTTACACTTTGGGCATTTAAATTTTTATGTTTAAAATTTGAATAAAAATTTATTGTTTTATTTTCGGAAGCAAACCGTTGGGGTATATACCATTTGCACTAATATTTTGGGGGATATTTAATAGCCGGTTTTGGGGGCCTTTCAAACGGAAAGGGGAAAAAACCCGTGTGTTTATTAATAAAAGGGGGGCAATTTCATGATAGTATATAACCCCTCACGCAATGGCCTATTGAAAGGGGCCCTTACATATAAAAATTTCGCCTCTTTCGGGGGATTGGCCCCGATAGGTTCAAATTTCATATTCTAAACCAATGATATGGGTAGCGCCGCGAGTTGTGCAAATTTCATCTTTTTTATTGGGGGAAACGATCACCTTTTTTTGGCGCAATGTGCCTTTTTTTTTGGTGCATTAAAGGGTTTTCCTGATGCCCGTTTTAAAGGTTTTCGGAATTTCGGGCGCCCCTTTTCACTGAAATTTAATGCGCCCCAAAAAAGGGATGGATACGCAACTTTTCGGGGCATGTCGGGCCCTAAAATTTTTTTTTAATTTTTTCTTTTTTATTCACCTGAACCCCAAACTGACAAACCCAAATCCTTTTCCCCGATTCCTTTTTTCCAAGTTTTTTTTCCCGGGCTCTAAAGTCAATTTGGACAGGGACCAGTCTCCCTTCCCTTTTCCACCCCCCTTTTTTTTCACCCTCTCCCAAAAATATCTAATTTCCCAAAAACCCTCCCTATAAAACCCCTTTTATTTATATTTTAACAGGGATACCCGTATTATATATTTAAACATAAACTCTAAAAAACCTTTAAAACTTAAACACGTAAAAAAATAAACTACCCTTTTTCCCATCTTGAAGGGTCTGGTTCAGTGTCTGTAAGCCTTTCTTTCCCTCTTTAAATTTTTAAAAAAAAAAAAACAAAAAGCTTTTGGGTGTAGAAAAGGGCATTCCACCACCAAGAGGGATGAAGTCTACAAGATAAGGATAAACCCCAAAAGACAAAACCCCCCCCAAAGGGGGGGCTGCTTAGGGTCCCCCAATCCCCCGCAACCCCCACCAGTGGGATCTTCCACTAGGTGTCCCCAAATGTGCCTACTCAGCTCCTTTCCCCTTTGGAAAAAGGGTTTTCTGACACGTCGTACTAAAAACCGAGGGGGGAAATAAGAGGGGTGACAAAAATCAAATATTATTACCCTTTTGGACAAGGGGCTAATTTTCCCGAGGCCATCCCACACTGGCCCAAAGGGGCCAAAAATCTAGCCTCCTTAAAAAGGGGTCAATTGCGAATGCATAAACCAGTGGGCTTCGGGGACAACCCTGACGAACACCGAATTCCTCCTGAAAGGGTCACCCGAACCAATTATTCACCACCCGGGAAAAAATCAAACCCCTTTATACAAGGTCTTTAAAACCCAATTTTCAAATCTTACCGGCAGGCCATAGTTCAGAAAAAGGTAACCCTCATTTTACTTTATAAAAGGTTTTGTCCTGATCCCGAGACAGTGTGAAACCCCCTTTCCCGTAACCTTTCCCCGCCCCCCCTTTACAGCCTCCCCGAACCAGGGGCTGGTAATACGCTACGACCCGGGAAAGGGGCAATGGTGGGTCAATGAAAGGGAAACTGTTGGGGGCAGAAATTTTTTTAATCTATTAAAAAAAACACTTTTGCCAAAAAACTTCCCGTCCACATTTAGTTGGCAAAGGGATGCCCAAATTTTCAATGTGAGATGGGTCTTTACCCTTTTAATGGGTGAACAGGCGACCCCCTCAAATTTACTTTTACAAAGGGCCCCGAGGAGCACACTCATTTAATTTCCTTTAAATTTAAAGGGGGGAACCCAAGGGGTACTTAAAAAAAGTCTCGGAAAATTTTGGGCTTTAACCCCATCGGGTCCTAGGGTCATCTTGAGGGATAAACTCTCAATTGCCCACTTAACTTTTTCTTCTCTTTCCTGTTAAATCATCAAAGGAGAGGTTTACTCCTGGTTCTGAAATTTATTTAGTCAAAAAAAACCGCCCCATTTGTCCCCGAAACCCAAAACCCCTTTACCCAAAGGGGCTTTTGAGTAGAAGGACCTAACGATTCCGGTTTTCTTTTTCCGGGAACCCTTTCAAGATCCGTACTGTTTCCTTTTAGGCCCCCCACCAAACTTACAATCTACTTTAAAAACCCCACAGTTTTTTTTCAGGGGCCCGGGGGGGAGCAGTACCCTTTTAGAAAACCCCCCAAAAAACCCAAAGGGGCCCATCTAAACATACTGACAAATTTTTGAGAAAGGATTTCACCCTCGAGAAACCTTCACGGTTCTCTCCATTGAGGGCTAAATGGTTTTGAGTTTCCCCCCATTACGTGATTTAAAGGGGATACCTTTTCAGATCCTAAAACTCGAGGGCTGACAGTCTCCCCCCCCAAATCTGATTACTGCTCATAAAAAGGGACCTTACTCGGAAGGAAGTCCTCGAAGGTTTGTTTTATTTCTGTCTCTTTCGGAGTGAAAGAAATTTTAAAAAAAAAAACCTTTTTCCCAAAAGCCTTTTTTTTATGCAAGGTGTTCCCCTGGAAAAAATTCAAAAAAATAAAAAACAAACAGTGGGCGGGGAAAAACTACCTGTTTTCCACAGACAAAGGCGTCGAGTTGCTTTTTCCCCCTTTAAATAAAATTGTCTAACCTAGACCTAAAATGACTCCCCTAAGAAAATTTAACCCCCCGGGGGACCTGGGGTGTGCCCGATGTGGGCCCTACAACCCCGGGGGAGCCCCCACAAAAATTCTATTCAAAAAATGATTTCTTCATAGCCTCCCCCTCTGGAACCTCCTAATCAAACTGAGGACCTTGAGACGGTTTTTGAAATCCTTTAACCTTCTAAAGGGGACCTTTTCTGTCCCCAATTTTTTGGGTTTAAAGATTTAAAATTTAACTTTATTCTTTTTTCCCTTTATTTAAGACATCTAAGATCCCCCGCCCTTTTTCCCTTTTTTAGCTCGGGTAAACCCTCTGGGATTTTAAAACCCCTGAAGTTAAAAAGGGCCGCTTTCTTCCGGGATATGGCTTGGTTCAAGAACCAAAATGAGGGGTCAGCCAAAAAATCCCCTCCCAAAGGTTTCCCTTTTAGCCCCCACACTTCCGTAAACCCGGGCTCCCTTTCAAAAAAAAAAATTGCCCCCCCCCCCCCCCTTCAACTCTGCTGAGAAAATCAAAAAGGGGCCGCGAAACTACCATATTTTGAGTATATACTGGGAACATTTAAAACTTGGGCCCGTGTCAAAAGAGGTTGGTGCCAAACCCCCATTGGGGATCAAACTTTTAAAAACCTTTTTTTTTTAACCCTTTTAAACCCGGCCCCCCCCCCCCCCCCCCCATCTGAAAGGCGGGGTTTCCCCCCTTTTTTAAAATTTTCCCGGGCAAATCCATGTTAACAAAAATTCCTAAATTTTAAATTTTTTTTCCCCTCACCATTTTAGTTTTCCTTTTTCCCCTTTTCCCCTTCCCCCACCAGGAGTTGAGGGTCCTAAGCTAAACATCCTCTCTCGCATTTTTCCCCACATTCTCGCTATCATTTTCCTTTCCCCTTCTTTCCCAAAATTTTTTATTAACTTTTCCCCTTTTGCCCTTTCCCCCCCCTATAAATTTTTTTCCACAATTTTTATCAACAATTTTTTTACTAATTTTTTTTGCCCTTTTTCCCGGACCAATTCCTGACACTAATAATGGGGGAAAGATCCTGCTTTTTTCAGCCCTTTTTGGACGAGGTTTTCTTTCCCGAAGCTCCCCCTTTTTAAAATTTTTTTAAAATCCTTTTGGGGTTTTGGGTCTTTCCGGGAAGGGGTGACTTGCTGGAAAAAGAAATGGGTGCTGGGACCGGGGGTGGATCTCCCCCACCCCCGCTCGGTTTGCCTCTGCTGGCCCTGTTGCCATCACCATTTGATTATCTTTTTGCCGCGTCACTGAAACCCCCTTTGGGCCACCTTTATTGGATTTTCTTGGCGGGCTGGATGACGCAGACAGGACTAGGTACGCTGGACAAGCTGGATTGGCTAGACAGGATGGATTGAGATATGTTCTACTGGGACCCAGGCTGAGTCAGGCTGGACTGGGACAGACTGAGCTAGACCGGGGCTAGACAACTGGGTTGGGACTTGGGCTGGGACAGGCTGGGCTGGCTGGTAGCTGCAGCAGCCCTAGGGACAGCATGAGCCAGTAAACTGTGCACTCCACTCGTAACTCCACAGCAGCACACAGCCCCCAATGCTCATGCCCTGTCAATCACTGTATCCCATGGTTGTTTTAGCCCCAATGCTCTTCCCTGCAGCCCCACCATGCCCCATAGCGCACATAGCCCCCGATGCTCATGCCTTGTCAGTGATTCCCCCCATAGCGCACAAGCCACCAATGCTCTCCCATACAGCCACCTCATAGCTGTCATTGCCTTTAATCCCCCTGCCCTGTCATCATTACATTACTTTTCCTGGAATGCCACTTACCCCAAAATGTAAAGCACGACCCCCAAACAGTGCCCTTGCACCTCCCAAGGCCTCTGCCGCTCTGACCTTTGAAAAATCCTGCCCTTTCCCGGGATTTAGAGGCAGGGATCGCTCATCGCCCCCTTCCCCTGTTCTCCGAAACTCCTGCTCCCCCCTCTGCCCCCCCGCTTCCCAAAAAACTTGCTGGCTGCGGTAGTAATATGCTGGTTGCTGTAATAGGCTTGCTGGCTGCGGTAGTACTCTTGCTGGTTTAAGTAGTAATCTTTCTGGCTGCAGTAGTACTCTTGCTGGCTGCTGTGATAGACTTGCCAGCTGCTGTATTCTTGCAGGCTGTAGCTTTGCTTACTGTCAGCTTCTCAGGAGCAGCAAGGGACATATCGCTATGGCCCTCACTCAAATCTTCCTCACCGCTGCCGCTGACTTCCACCTTCCTCCTGGTCAGATACTGGGCTTCCCAGTCCCCTGCTGACCTTCACAGGGGTGCCAGGGGCTTCAAAGTGCCATCCCACTTCATCAGGGTAACTGCCTTCCTCTAGAAGCAGTGAAGGCAGCTTTCCCTGGCTACATGAAGCAGCAGAACTGCACTCACTGCCTAGCTCCTCCTCTTCCTCCTCTCACAGTGTGAAAGTGCACTGAGGGCCGAATGGAGAACACAGCGCTCCCCTGTACTGGGAACTCCTATAGAACGGAAAGAAAAGAGCACAGCACTCCTGTACAGAACAGAATGGAGAACGCAGCACACCTTGTACTGGGAACTCCCATTGAATGGAGAACACAGCGCTCCCCTTTACTGGAAACTCCCATAGAACAGAATAGAGAACACAGCGCTCCCCTGTACTGGGAACTCCCATAGAAAAAATGGAGAGCACGGCTCCCCTGTACTGGGAACTCTCATAGAACAGAAGGAGAACACAATGTCCCTGTACTGGAACTCCCATAAAAAATAATGGAGAGAACACAGCGCTCCCCTGTACTGGAAACTCCAATAGAACAGAATGGAGAACACAGCGCTATCCTGTACCAGGAACTGCCATAAAGCAGAATGGAGAACACAGCGCTCCCCTGTACTGGGAACTCCTATAGAATAGAATGGACAACACAGTGTTCCTATGTACTGGGAACTCCCATAGAACAGAATGGAGAACACAGCACTCCGCTGTACAGGGAAGTTCCATAAAACAAAATGGAGAACATGTATGGAAACTCCCATAGAATGGAGAACACAGCTCTTCTGTACTGGGAACTTCCATAGAACAGAATGGACAACACAGCGCTCCCGTGTACTGGTAACTCCCATAGAACAGAATGGAGAACACAGCTCTCCCCTGTACTGGGAACTCCCATAGAACAAAATGGAGAACGCAGTGCTCCCCTGTACTGGGAACTCCCATAGAGGAGAATGGAGAACACAGCGCTCCCCTGTACTGGGAACTCCCATAGAACAGAATGGAGAACACAGCGCTCCACTGTACTGGGAACTCCCATAGATCAGACTGGAGAAACATAGCGCTCCCCTGTACCGAGAACTCCTATAGAACAGAATGAAGAACACAGCACTCGCCTGTACTGGGAATTCCCATAGAGCAGAATGGAGAACACAGCGCTCCCCTTTTACCTCATTACCATTTGGGGCCTTATAGATAGGGAGTTTGTATTGAGGTAGGAATTAGTAAGAAAGTGCTGGAAAAGTAAGATGTTTGTGTTGTAAATTCTGCAGGTTATGGCGGTCCGAATCAGATGGAGAAGAAAAATGAAAGCGAACAACTCTCATCAGAGAAGAACATGGCTTATCAGAGAATACGGACGATATATGTTGGTAATATTAGTTTTAGTGTAATAGTTTATATTCAGTAATGGTGTAGGGATATTATTCAGTCAATATGTGATGGTGATATGTGGCATGGTGTGGTGATATTAATCAGTCACTATGTTGTGGTGATATGTGGTCATGGTATGGTGGTATTATTCAGTCACTATGTGATTTTGACATATGATGTGGTCACTTTGTAGTGGTATTGTGCAAGTGATGATATGTGGTCATGATACTGTGATATTATTCAGTCACTTTGTGGTGGTGATATATGGTCATCATATTGTGGTATGATTCAGTCATTATGTGGTCATGATGTGGAGGTATTATTTATTAACTATGTAGTGGTGATACATTTTTATGATGTGACGGTATTATTCAGTCACTATGTGGTCATGGTGTGGCAGTATTTGTTCGTAGTGGAATTATTTGCAATATTGGGATTCAGAAGAGTCAATGTCATCCTATGTGGACTATGTTTGCTCTATTTTATGGTGGTATTTGCTTTCTCTGTGGGACTGCGTGTAGACTATGCTTTTGAGTCCTGTACTGCTCCACACTGGACTACGTTTGCTCGATTGATCTGTACGAGGTTGTGGTGGATACGTCGTAGTATCGGCCGGGGCAGTACGGTATGACATGGTATGCCAACATACACCACGTATAGGGTGTATAATGTTGACATCCCTTTAAACTGAATGACAAAGCTTACTAATTCTCACACAATCAAATTGCTCAAAACAAACTGTTTCAAAATGGACCCCCCTCCCAGGACCTCGCCCCTCTCCTCATTTTAGCCTGTTATTATGCAGTTTAAACTTTTCTAGGTTAACTGCAATTCAAAAAACAAATCTAAAAACCCCAAATTCTCTGTCTGACTCCTTTTATATCCAATCTGAGGGTCTGGATTACTCCTGCTCACACAGTATTATCCGGATGACTCAGCGGTACGGTGTCGATAAGCAATCAAAGCAAGAGACAAAAAAGTGTCTTCCATCCAGAGAATATAAATAAATAGCTGTACTTTATTTAAAAAAATAAAAAACAAGTGATTGAACTTGAAAAAACATGAAAATTATAACCAAACGCTTACGCATTTCAGACCGACGGTCCTCTTGGATATCCCTTTCATGTTTTATCAAGTTCTATCACATATTTTTTACTTTTTGAAATAAAGAAAATCTTTTAATATATATTCTCTGGATGGAAGCCCCGTTATTTTTCTATTATGTATGTGCTGTTAATAAGTAATTTTCCATCTCTGTACAATATAGTGGACGACTTCCCGCGAACTAAAGCAAGATTTGCGTCGGGCCAAAGGAGCCTTATCGGAACACAAAGTGCAACGCTACCCGGCAGCCGTTATACCTCACACTATCAGATGGTCGGCTGCCATAAGAAAGGTGCATAATCAATTCCATCATCTATATAAAATCAGAAACCCTTAGCTCCCGACATCTCCACCTCATACACCCACTCACCCTGTGTTCCCGCATCCTTATCTTTAAAGGCAGTGCATCATCAGAAAATATCATCATGTTTTTATGTTTTATTTTTTAAGACATTTTGGTTATTTTTTATTTTATTTTTCAATATCACTATCAATATTTAAAAAAATCCTGAAATCCTGCAATTTTTTTATTTTTGTCCACTAGTCTTAATAATAATCTGATACCTCCTGTTCTGTAGAGAACACTTCCCTGCAGGATTCCTCATCACTGGCTGATTACACACTGACAGGTAACACCTATATATACGATAACACAGGATCCACCATTCACTATAGAATGACACCTCCTGTTCTGTAGGAGATCACTTCCCCGCAGTCTTCCTTCATCACAGACAGAATACCACTGACAGGTAACACCTATATATAGATTTAACACAGGATCCACTTGCACTATAGACTGACACCTCCTGTTCTGTGAGAGATCATTCCCCGCAGTCTCCTCATAACTGGGAACCGGATTACACTGACAGGTAACACCTATATATAGGATAAAACGGAGATACACCCAGTCACTATAGATGACCACCTCTGTTCTGTAGAGAATCACTTCTCCGCAGTTCCTTATCACAGGCTGGATTACACTGACAGGTAACACTATATTTAGATAAGTCAATACACCATGTCACTCTAGACTGACACCTACTGTTCTGTAGCGATTCACTTCCCGCAGTCTCCCTCATCAACAGGCAGGAATTAACACTGACAGATAAAACACCTATATATATGATAACATAGGATCCACCATTCAAAATAGGACTACCACCTCATGTTCTGTAAGAGATCAATTCTCCCAGTCTCCTCATCACAGACAGGATTACACTGACCGGTAACCCTATATATAGAATAACACAGGATCAACCTTCACTATTGACTGACACCTCCTGTTCTGTAGAGAGTGTGGTGTCCTCCCCTACAGCAGCCGTTTCACACTTGGTATTGGAGAGGAGGAGGTAGGAGGTCGGCGTGAGAGCGCTCCCAGCATGGAGGATGTTTATCTCCCTCTCTGCTCTGCCTGAGGGGGAGGATTACACCTATAGGCGCATTATAAAAGCAGCCCGGTTCCCTGATTGGAAGTAAGGAGCGCAGAGTAATATCAGATTTCAGGCCAGACAGGAGAGTGGATTAGATGACCAGCAGAGAGAACAAAGGAGTAGATGTTTACTTCTTCAAAACCCCCAGCAAGAGCGAAGAAGGTGAGTCTCACCCTGCTGGAAGACAGCAGACACTGAGAGAAAGTGTCAGGATAAGAGTGATGCTGGAGGAGCTCTTCCCACGCTGTCAGTGCCTGCTTTTAGCAAACAATTCCTGCAGGAGGTGATAAGAAGCAGTAATGGAGGAGTGGAGGCAACAGAATCCACAGTGAGGGACCTGTCAGAAGAGATGGAGGAGAGCAACAGAGCCAGAGATGGGGCAGCTATGAGGATGGAGAGGAGCACAAAAGCCAGGTGTCCCTATTCTCAATATAGCTACTGAGACTGCAAGGAAAGCCGTTTGTTTGTGAGCAGCAGCAGCCTGTGTGAGCAAGCAGCAGCCTGTGTGAGCCAAGCACAGCTTTGTCGTGAACTGCCATGCACCCAATACCAGCAATTCAACAAGCCCTGTTTTCCAGCCATGTAAAAGGTCCATTCCGTAGTAGATGTGGACGGGAGTCCAGCAAAGGATTCCAGTGGCAGCCACCAACATAGGAGCAGCAAAGGACCGGAGGCAAGCCAGCGGCCATCGGAGGCGGACGCGGGATTTGGAGTGGGGTGTGCGGAGACTCGCTACCTGGTTCAAGCGGTAACTTCTGACTATAAGCAAGCCAGGTTATAAAGCGTCCAGGTGTGGAGGGAGACAAGGGATTGAGCAGTGCTGTGCTCTCCCTGCCTTGCAGCAGGGGCTAACGCAGCGGACAAGCAAGAGAAGTGGAGCCGTCAGCCGAACAACCGGAAGGTCGTGTCGGTAAGATCCAGCCAAAGAATATTAAATATAGTTAAAAGGGATGGTCCCAGGGACCAAGTACAAAGTCTCTAAAGAGCGGTAACCCTGAAAAACCCCGAGATGGAAGGAGCATGTGACCTAATACAAACTGGGGGGAAGTGAACTGAAGGCAAATGACTCTCTGCAGTTGACGGGTTCTAGAATTGATTTTTCTAAAGGAATATGAACAGTGTAATGATGGCATCTTGTTATTTCAAAGAAAAAAGATGAATGTAAAATTTAGGAATAAAAAATGCAAATCTAGAAAGAAAAAAGACCTCACAAAAGAACTGCGGAAAAATACGGACAGAATTAGGCAACTGAAAATGAGGAGAACTCTGATATATTGACAATAGCGGAGTATTCTCAAAGAAAACATTATCGTTGAGGAAGGAGAATTTAGGGAGATGAGGGGGAGAAAAAAGGAAGAAGAATCAGAGGATGAAGAGGATGAGGAAGGAAATAGGAATGGAGACGAGGGGGAGGGGAAGGGGACATAGCAGGAACAGGGCCCTGGTGCCCCCCATCACAACAGTCCCTAGTAGACAGTAGCGGGATCCCCCCACAGCAGGAAAAGGTGGGCTCATGGAGGAGGAATGAGCGAATCTGGTGACCAGGGGGTGTTAATTATGGAAAGAGATCGTGCAGCTGGATCTCCCCGTCAATCTTCAAAGCTTTTCCTTTGGGGCGACCTTCCTGAAAAAGGGAGGGGGAAGAGGAAGCAGAGAAGAGGTTGGCGGGTGGATTTCTGGGAAATGGTGGTTGTACCCTTTCATGGGAAATCCAGGAATGCGGAGGGGGTGCGGGAGGAGGACCTCAAAGGAGGGGGCAGGTGGGGGTTCCCGGGGTAGTAGCCCCATAAATGTAATGGCCCAAAAATTGTAACTGATCCCGATAGCCATAAGCCTTCCCCCTACGGTGGTAGCCGGGGAACAAGCTGGTCCAGAAAATGGTGTGAAAGGGAAAAATGGGGATACAAATGGCAATGGTATGGAAGAGAAAGGCAGTAAAGATGTTGGAGAAAATGGCATGAGGGAAAAAAAATAAAAAGGTCAACGCAAATGAAGCAAATGAGGAAGTGATTAGGGGGACAAATGGGATAAATGGGGGAATGAATTTGGGGGGTGAAATGAAGGGGTTTGGGGGGACAAATGTTGGAATGAATAGAGGGGTGAATGATGGAGGGTTGGAGGGGACGAATGGTGGGATGAATGAAGGAGGGTTGGGGGGGACAAATGGTGGAATGAATGGAGGGGTGAATGACGGAGGGTCAAGGGGGACAAATGTCGGAATAAAGGGTGGGGTAAATGAAGGAGGGTTGGGGGGTACAAATGTTGGAGTAAGTGGTGGGGAAAAGGATGGAGGTTTTGGGGGGACAAATGTCGGAATAAATAAGGGAATGAATGGTGGAAGGAAGGGGCAGAAGGGAAGTGGGGGAGTGACTAGCTTCTAGGGTGAAGATGTTTTTGGGGTTAAGGAAGGGAAAAAAGAGAATGGAGACAAGATTTGAATGAAGGGCAAGTACAAGTAGGGATGGAGAGGGTACTGCCACTGCCCCCCTCGGCTGCAATAGGCCCCCC
This sequence comes from Phyllomedusa bahiana, assembly GCA_025379985.1. NCBI lineage: Eukaryota > Metazoa > Chordata > Amphibia > Anura > Hylidae > Phyllomedusa > Phyllomedusa bahiana. Next base: position 25,839 of record JAODAL010032222.1, on the reverse strand, counting down.
ATCCTCAGGGACAGGAGGGGGTCGCAGTTACGCAAATGTGGCGCCGGGGGGGGGGGGGGGAGGTAGGTCTTCCGGACCACCACCAGTTGCCGGGAGTGAGGAAGATCAGCGCCGCTTCCTGGAGGCCCTCAAGAGAGGAATCAGTCACCATAGAGGGAAGGGAGATACCGTTGTCCTTTTGGATAGAGAGGCATGGGCTCTCTGCTTCGAGAGGGAAAGGACAGGAGGGGGGAAAGTGCCAGGCCACCTCCTACAACCGGGCAGGAGCATCCAGGCGGGGAAAGTTTGTCCGTCTCAGATGGGTAGGCAAAGACGCGAGCCCCGATAGATCTAAGGTGGTGGAGCTCCTGTTTGGGATGGAGTTCAGGGTATCGGACATCTTTGCCCTGATATATCCTACTGGGTCTCCTATATATGACGTGAGCTTCTATGCGGGCACCCGAGGGACTCGAAACTTTTCTGGTCCCGCTATGAGCTCCAAAATAACGTCATCGCCCCGATTGGCGGGGGTTTCGTTTGCCCAAGCGATTATCCCGCCAAAATAACGTTAGAGGAGTGACGTTCTTAACACATAAACGAAATCAACTCTCTTATTTAGACATCAAGACCTGGCTAAGCAGGTATGGAGACGGTGGTTCAGTCCCAATTAAAGAACAGGGTATGAGCACGGTATCTGGTCTAGGGGGACTGGAACTTTCATGGTCTGCTGAGATACGGCAGGTAACACCGTCACTCACATCCCGTCCTCCCACTTTCCGCGGCAGAGACGATCCTGGATCTTTTTACAGGCAGCCGAAGCTCTGTCACAGGTGTGGCGACCCCACACATTTTAGGCCCCAGTGCAAGGCGCAGGTATTGTGCACTATGTGGGGAAGTAAGGCCATCTAGCCAACATCATGTGACAGGATCACTGTTCACTGTGTGGTGACTGGTCACCCCTTTTAAGCCGCTGCCTTCGCTCGTCGCCAACAAACCCCCCGTCCTCTCGGCAGCATGGGTGAGAGCAAAGGGACTCATAGCCTGTGGACGTGGGAGAGGATACTGATGAAGGGAACAACAATGTGAGGAGCTAAGGGGTCAATGATGAAGAAAAAGAAAACGGCAGCACAAATATGGCGCATGGAGGCGCGTCAAAAGGAGAGGGAGGGGGCTTCCGGACCCATGCCCGGGGGTCTCTGACCTTGAACCCGGAACCGACCTCCAATGTAGTTGAGACTCTGGGGCAAAGTGACATAGAGGAAGAGACCAGGAGGGATGGAGGAGGTGGAGAGGAGAAAGCGCACTCCCGCAGCCTCATATCTCTCAGGGAGCGAAAGACCTAGAAGGGAGCGATGGTGGTGGAAAGGGAGGAGCGGATCACGAAACGGAGTTGCAAGGAAGGGTGGAGAAGGAGAGAGAGAGGTGGGGCGACTCTCTCTTACTAGAGTGGGATCACTCTACTCCCTAAACCCTAAGCCAGGATACCGGGCCAAGGAAGGCTCGTAAACCCCCTCTGAATAGAGGTCGCCATATAGGTAGGAGTCCTCAGGTAGCCCCCACAGCCTATCGGGGTGATTGAGGCAGAAGAGGAGGACGATGTATCAAGAAGTCCGCGGCAGAGGGACCTTCAGGGAGCGGTGGTAGTCCCACTGAGAAACCCCAAAAGGGTAGTTGTTAAAGGACCAGGTGGTAAGAAAGTCAGGCCAAATGAGTGGTGGGAAGGAAACAGTGACACAGGAGGAGGGGTCGGACACTGTAAATTGGATTTGTCGGTGAGTCTAAAAAAGGGTTGAATCCCCCGACCTCAGATGGGGAGGGAAGTGGGGGAGGTAAAGGAAGAAGGCTGTCGTGAGGCTCCGATCACCCAATGATGGCGGCACCAACCCTGCTGACGCTCGGCCAGTATTAACGTTGCCAGCGTGTAAAATCAGATATGGCTAGATTTGCGGCTTTGACTTTTATCAGCCGCGTTGACAGCTGACATTTTGTTCTTGCAAAGAGACAGCGGCTGACAGGAAATTGTCGGCCATTAAGGAAGCTAGAGGGGAATGAGGGCTGATCCCTCCTATTGGATCTCCTTGCGGACCGAGGGCCATATGCGGGGGTGGCGGTACTTTTTACCCGCCGAGGTTGAATGCAGACGGCGTGATCGAGCTCGAAATGGGGAGGTGTCTGATCTTAGATGTCGTAATGAAGGGACAAGAACTAAGACTAATTAACATCTATGGGCCACAAACCCATGGGATAGGGAAAAGTCTCTTTATGAAGGTTAAGCCTTGCCTTTTCAAACAGGCAAGTCATTTTCGGAGGGGACTTCAATTTGCCGTCTCGAGGTCCTCAGATAGGGGAGGTGGTTCCGGAGGTGCTGGGCTACGAAGGCGTCGTGCTGAATAGAATAGTTACGTGAGGGGCTCGCCGGTGGATGTCCTACATAAGGCAAACCAGGCCACGGGGGTTTCCAAATACTATAGGGGTAGTTATGGTTAGGTATAGAATAGATAGGTTTTTATTTAAAAGGAGGAATCTGTCTCTACGCCATTGTCGGTGGTTGGAGGTTAGATTTCTCAGATAACTGTATGTTCTTTGTTTTTCTTTGATTGTCTCGAGACCATCGAATGGGGAGAGGTTATTGGAAGCTGAATTCGTCACTCCTGAAAGAAACGGAAATTAGACAATCCTTCTGAGGACTTCCTTCAGGTCAGGTACCATTACTGGGCTTTGTAGAAGCAATCAGAGTGGTGGGAGGAATAATCAAAAAGAGGCTGCGAAGTTCTATTCCACCAGACCTCGAGCCTTAGGAGTCTGAACAGGTACCGCCTGTATCAGAGTCTGGAGAGGAGAGGGGGAAACTCGAGCAGGTGGTCTCGACTGGAGGTTTAGCGCGAGGAGAATCTCCAGGGTTGAAGTCCTTACTACAAGAAATGTCTGTATGATAGGTTACACATCCTTGGTTTTTGAGATGGATTTTGGTAAATACAGCTCGCCGAGATCCCTACCAAGAATGCAGGATGTCAGTAGGTTGTAGATGGTATAACGGGCCTAAAAGACAGTACAGGAATCTTTGAAAAGGTCCAGAACTCAGAGATCATGAGAGATCGTTAGGTCCTTCTACTACATCTCTTCGGTAGGAGGGAAACTAGATGGACAATGCTCGGGCTTCCTGGCTGGGCCATTCCTGAACCAGGGAATGAAGCCTCTCTTGATGTTTTGACAGGAGAGATCAGAGAATGAGGAAGTGAAGGGGGCGATTGAGGCTTAGGCCTCTCAAGAAGCCCCGGGACCCGATGGCTTAAAATCGGAAAATTTACAAGACCTTTAGGGACACATGGTTCCCTCTGACTGAGGTATTAAATGGAGTGTCTCTCCCTCGGGACTTTTGCAAAACTCAATGAGGAGGTCAGCCCTGATCATCGTGTCAAAGGGTTATTCTAAGATTCCGTCCCACATTGAGAATTGGAGGGCGTCCCATAGCGTGCTCACTGTGGACAGGAAGATTCTGGGCAAAAGTGCTTTTAATAGGCTTGATAAAAATCTGCCTTCACAACTCGCCTTTCATCGGACTCAGCACTGCTCCCGTTCCCGGTGCAAGCGCCGTTAGCGACAGCCCATTGGTGTCCGGGAGGCCGTGGAGCGGGGTAGGCGGGTCACTGGAAGGGGTTCACGCTGTCTTGGATACAGGCAAAAAGCTTTTTGATCGGGTTGGTTGATCATGAGTACCTCTGTCCACTCTTCTGATAAAAAAATAAAAAAAAACTATGCCTGCCGGGCAGGTTTGTAAATTGGTTAAAGATCTTTGTATAAAGGGGACTGAGACTTTTCCATTGGTGACGGTTGGTATCGGGCGACCTTTCAGGCTGGAGAGTCTGGCTGTGCGTCAGGGCTGTCCTTTGAGTCCTCTGCTCTACGCGTTCGCAGTCGACCCCTCTTAAGGTGACTAGATTTGTGGGTCCGATGGTGGGGGTGAGGATGGACCTCGCTGGGCATTAGCACCTGCCCTGAGGGTAATAGCCTATGCCGATGTGTCACTGTCTTTGTCTCTTTAAAAGAGGAAGCAGGGAGGGATGGGTTGATGTCTGAGGTAGAGAGCTATTCGGAAGCTTCCGAGGTCAGGATCAACCGGGATAAGTGCAAAGGGTCTCTGGTAGGAGAAGGAGACCCTACCTTTAATCTTCCGACACCCTCCCTGCGCCCAGGAAACAGTAAAGATTTTAGGTATTGATTTCGGTCAGGGTAATATTCGAAAAAAAATTGGTGTGGACAGGCTAAACAACTGCGCTCTCAGAAGAGTAGGACCAATGTGGAAGGCTTGGTCCGTTAACCCTTAGAGAGAGAATTGGCCGTGATCAAATCTTTCCTGCTCACGTTATTCATCTATACTGAGCAGCGTGCATTGTGCCTTTTGCCCGAGTTTCTCTGGACGAGTGGGGTTTATAGTCTGTTCTTCCAGATGTTCGTGGGGGAACAGAAGAATGGAACATAATCAGGAGAGTTGTGGACCTTTACCCCTCACGGAGGGACTAGGGGGGTCTTAGGTCTGATGGTTAACTCAAGTGGTGTCTTCCATTACTAACACCTTAGTCAGATCAATGTAGACGTGCAAGGTGGACCTGCAGAGGCCCTCACTTGTGGGGTGGTCTCTGTCGGGATGGTTTCAGGACTTACTTCCAGGAATGGGAGACGTTTGGGGGGTCAACTATGTGAAGATCTCTTCGCAGGTCAGCAGATATTTCACGGCTTATGTTGCCCTGACTCTGAAAGATCATCCGCGATGGGGTCTGCGAGATGGTTGGAGTTAAGAACTCACACTTACCAGGGAATACTCCTGGATGACGAGAGTCCGTTGATAGACCCCCATCTTCCCGTGAGACCATTGGCCCTCTAGGATTGCCCAGACGGGATCTTGAGGGCGGGTTCACGTTTATTGAATTCTAGAAGGATACCTTTAAAGGTTTTGGCGATGTGGCCTAGGCGATGTTGTTCCATGGACAAGCTATATTGTAAGTGTTATTGTGAAGTTCTGGATCCAGTGATAGGGGGGTCTGTCCCGTTTGGCAGGGGAATTGCAGCAAGCATTAGAGAGCATGGAGCATTTCCTCTTTCATGCCCCTACAGTTATAGGAGGTTGACAAACAAGGGACCAGTGGCGTGCTTCCTATTGGTTGGACCCAGGTTGGCGTTGCCTCTCCTATGCTCGAGTGGGCACTATGAGAGCATTCAAATACTCCGATGGGTGGTGGACAGGGAACTGTGACACGTCTTATTCTAGTTAGTGCACGTGGTTAGGTATCAAACATGAGTGCGAGGTGTGTTTCGGACTGTTTAGTGTCGACGAGTTCAGAAAAACCTACTCGGTGGAGGAAGTGAGTAGGCAATATTTGGACGACCTGGTGAAGGTTCGCTCGGTTTGGAGTTTCAGAGGTATGGCGGATCCTAGGGCGGCCACTCTTTGGAGGGGTTTGTCTTCTGGGGTAACATGATTCTTTTTCTGATGTCCCACCTCACTGGTGGTGGGTGATTTCTGTACATGCAAGCTTTTTGTTTTCTATTTTTTGAGACAAAGACGGAGGGACAAAGGAAAAAGGCTTAAGACACCGATAACCAGAGCCTTCGGGAGGGTAAGTGTACATCAAAGGTTTATTCAGTATTACATAATTAGAGATAAGAAAAAAATAAAACAAAAAGATAATAATAATAAATTTAAAAAAAAACGTGTATGTATATGTGGTGTAAATGATTTTATACTATATATATACTATATATATATAATATATATATATATATATATATATATATGTATATGTGTTATAAATAGAGAGTGGGGTAGGATAGATGGCGAGGGGGTTATAGTAAAAGGGTGGGAAGGATGGATAAGAGACTGGTCCCTGTCTCGACTAGCACTGTAAAGAGGAATCTGGAGGACTATGACTTTGAACTATAAAGTTTCGGCGGCCAGTGGCTTGGTGGCCCAACATCAGGGCCTGGGAATGGGGTTATTAGATTGTTTAAGGATCAATGGTTGAAGGGAGAGAAAAAAAAAAAAAAAAACAAAAGTTAAGCTTTCAAACACCCGCTGACGGGACACTTCGAGTACTGGTCATGCCCTTCGGGCTCTGCAATGCCCCGGCCTATCTTCCAAGAATTTCGTCTTTCAAGGACATCTTCCGGGGACCTCACTGTTACACATGCGTGGTTGTGTATCTTGACGAATTCTGGTTTTTCCTCCCCCGACCTTGAATTCCCATCAGTTCAACGGTGCGCCAGGTCCTCAGACGTCTAAGGGCCAACCGCCTCTATGCCAAACTTGAGAAGTGCCAGTTTCATCAGCAGAGCCTACCATTCCTCGGCTACATCATTTCTGACAAGGGCCTACAGATGGACCCCGCGAAGTTGTCTGCCGTCCTACAGTGGCCGCGCCCCGTGGGTCTCCGAGCCATACAAAGATTCCTGGGGTTCGCCAACTATTACAGGCAATTTATACCACATTTTTCCTCGCTGGTGTCCCCCATAGTGGCTTTAACCAAGAAGAACGCAAATCCTAAGCTCTGGCCACCAGCGGCAGAGGAAGCCTTCTCTAAGTTAAAATGTGCCTTCGCCTCTGCGCCAGTGCTCTCTCGGCCAGATACTGAACAACCATTTTTTCTCGAGGTCGACGCCTCCTCGGTGGGGGCCGGGGCCATACTCTCCCAGAAAGGGCCCAAAGGCAAAACCCTCACTTGCGGGTTCTTTTCTAAAAGTTTTTCCTCTGCTGAAAGGACGACCGGGAATTGCTGGCCATCAAGCTGGCACTGGAAGAATGGAGATATCTCTTGGAGGGGGCTCGTCACCCTGTCAGCATCTATACCGACCATAAAAATCTGCTGTATCTCCAGACTGCCCAACGCTTAAATCCACGCCAGGCTCGTTGGTCTCTCTTCTTCTCCCGGTTTAATTTTCTCATCCATTTTCGCCCTGCGGACGAAATTCCAAGGCCGACGCTCTCTCCCGTGCTTCGGATGTGTCTGGGGACGAGCCCCACTCCACGGCACATTATCCCTCCAGTATGGCTCATCTCTGCCGCACCATTAAAATCTACAACGCATTCCTCCCGGCAAGACAACGCCCGTCCAGCTCTTCGGCAGAAGATATTGTCATGGGGTCATTGCTCCCATATGGCGGGGCACCCAGGAGTACAGAGGTCCTGCTCTCTCATCTCCCGATTCTACTGGTGGCCGAGCTGAGCCCAGGATGTTCGTGAGTTCGTGGAGGCCTGCGCTTCCTGTGCCCGACAAGTCTCCTCGTCTCAAACCGGCAGTCTGCTCCTGCCTCTACCTATACCCACTGTCCTTGGCCCATGTGGCCAGGGATTTTATCACGGATCTCCCTCCTTCCGCTGCCAACCCCGTGATCTGGGTGGTTACTGCCCGGTTTTCAAAGATGTCCCACTTTATTCCTCTGCCGGCCTACCCTCAGCTCCTTCGCCTTGCCATCTATTTTTTCTTCATATTTTTCGGCTGCATGGGCTCCCTCGGCACATAGTGTCGGCCTGAGACGTTCAATTTGTCTCCAGATTCTGGCGCTCCCTCTGTAACCAACTACAAATGAAACTGGACTTTTCTTCGGCCTACCACTCCCAGGCCAATGGGCAGGTGAGAGAGTGAACCAGACCCTAGGTTGCACCTGCGCCACTTTGTCTCCAACGCCAGGATAATTGGTCCAGCTTTTTTGCCCTGGGCCGAGTTTTCGTATAACTCATTGGCCCTCGGAGTCTGCTGGTGCTGCCCCTTTTTATTTTTTGTCTAGGGGCGACATCCCCGCCCACCCCCCCCCTTTCTGTGCCCTGGGAGGTCCCTGCTGTGGAAGAGCTGGTCCAGGACCTGACAGCTATCTGGAAACAGACTCACCATTCGCGATTCCTGGCCTCCGCCCGCACCAAGGCTCAAGCCGACAAAAAGCGAAGACCTCCGCCAACCTTCTCGCCAGGTGACAAGGTGTGGTTGTCGGCTAAATATATACGTTCAAGGTTCCCAGCTATAAGCTGGGTCCCCGGTTCCTGGGTCCATTTAGGTGACTCAAGCGCATTAAACCCAGTAGCATACAAGCTCCCCCCCTTCCCCCCACTATGAGGGTCCCGAACTCCTTCCATGTCTCCCTGCTAAAACCGGTCATCCTTAATCGCTTCTCTTGGGTACTTGCTCCTCCCATCCTGAGGCCGATACCACCGATGTCTTACGGGGTTTAAAGGGGTTCTAGATATGAAGACGGTCAGATGGAAGTGGTTTTTTCTCATTGACTGGAAGGGTCGGGCCCGAGAAGGTCCCTGGGAGCCAGAGAACAATATTCTGGATCGGGACATAATTCAGAGATTCCTCCAGGCCAGAAGGAGGGGGGAAGCTGAAGGGGGGGTACTGTCACTGGTGGGCCCGCGACCCCCGTCCCGGGTCGCGGGCACACCCGTGGTCGCCGCACGAGCGGCACCGCCGCCCGCATGGAGGGCGGGGGGCGCGCTCACCCGGCCGGCCCGGCTCCTCTCTAACTTAACTGGCCGCGCTCCTGTTGCGGTCCCCAGCCCCCCGGCGCGTGCGTCCCCGACATCTAAGGCGTGCGCACGCCGGCACTGCGAGATTTTAAAGGGCCAGTGTACCGGTAATTGGCTATTGCCAGTCACTGCCCCCTTTTTTAAGCCTGCCCCTTCCTGGGCCTTTGCTGATCCTTTAGTGCCATTTCAGTCTATTGAGAAAGCGTTACAAGCCTTGTCCTGACTTTCCGTGTACCGTACCATTAGCTTCCGTTCCTCGACCACCATCTTGCCGCCTGCCCTGACCTAGTGCCTGTCCACCGCCACGAACCTGTGCCGCCCTGCCCTGACCTTCTGCCTGTTCCCGACTATGAGCCTGCCTGACGATTCTGCACCACGCTATACCTCGGCTGCCACCGCAAGCAAGTCACGTCAGGGGTAACGACCTGGTAGACTCCCGCCGCAGCAAGTCCATCCCGCTTTGCGGTGGGCTCTGGTGAAAACCGGGACCTACTTAGATTCCGTTCCCTGGCTTGGCTTACACCATCGCTTGCGGTGGTCCAGTGGATCCACTTCTACGTCCGGGTACGTGACAATATGACGCTGAGCACGTGCACTCAACTGCTTTGGTCGACCATGGCAAGTCCTGCCCTAAGTGGAACCTGTCGTTTTAAACCCCTTTATGGTCTTGGCCGCCGCACTGCAGCTCAGTGTCAGGATGTTGGCATCTTCTTATAGCTTCGGCCATCTTTATGTAAAGAAACACTTCGTTTTTTCACATCCTCAGACAGTTTTTTGCCATAAGGAGCCATGCTGAACTTACAGTGTCCAGTATGGAAGACTGTAAGAGCGATAACACCAAATTTGACAAATATGCTCCCTATTTACACCGGAGACCTTGTAACACAAATTACATGACACCATGGAGGTAAAATGGCAAATTGGGTACAATTTTTCCATTTTCACTTATGGGTGTACTTTCTTTTGCTGCCAGAAGTTTGTATCAAAGTGTCATATACCTTTAGTGTTGTCCAATGAAAAGATATAAAATAATATTTACGAAAATGTGGGGTGTACTCACTTTTGTGATATGCTGTATATATTACATACCAACGGCGATATGTATGAACTTGGCGTATAGAGGCCAATAGCTTTGAAGCAGTGTAGAATGCACAAGTATGTATGAACCTGTCCTCCTGGCGCATCGTAAGTGTAGCACAGGTTAATCCTGAAGCGAAGCCTATCTGTGCCGCATAGTAAGAAAGAAGAAAAGACTCCACAGAACTCCTGACCGCTCAAGCCATGCTTACTGATGTTAATTAACACACTTGCTCCCAATTCACACCTGAGACCTTGAAGCACAAACAAATAACATGACACCGTGGAGGGAAAATGATAAATTTGGCACAGTTTTTCCATTTTCACTTATGGGTGAACTGACTTTTGCTTCCAGCGTTTGTATCTAAGTGTCATATATTTAGTGTTGTCCAATGAAAATGTTAGGGACCCCTAGAGCAAGTAAACAGGAAAAGGAAGACAGACTGTGAGCTCTAATGTTAGGCCCCCCAAAGCAGTCCCTGCTTACTTGCCTGTCTGACCCTAAGTAGTCAGCGATAACTGGGTGGCAGTCCCTACTCTGAATATGTAAACACAGAGGACAAACAGGACAGGTGAACCACAAAGCTGGTCAAAGACAAATGAGGTCAAATACCAGAATGGACAATGCAGTACCAAAATGTCAGGGAGAGAGGAGAGGCAAAGCTCAAGAAATCAGAAAACAAAATAGATAATAGAATACTGTACACCAGATCAAGACAAGACTATCACCGGCTAGGACCTCCAAACAGGAGGGGGTTTAAATAGGGAGCCAGGGACCTGATCCAGAATGTGATTGGACCAGCTCCTTGACATCAAGAACACGGCCTGAGTGGTGGAGGCAATTGTCATCCCCTCTCCCCAAAGCCCAAGCAGCAGACGGGTGTGGCAGGAAAACCTGTAAATTTAGCAATTAACACAGCCAAAGAAGCTGGGGCCGTTTCAGACTGTCAGACTAAAATACAAAAGGTACAAAAAATAATGATTAACAGTGCACCTTATGGACAGAGGACTCCGCAGAAGCCCTAACGGGCACAGACATGACAGAGAAGAGATAAAATAAGATTTCCAAAAATGTGAGGGTTGTACTTACTTTTGTGAGATGCTGAACATATTATACTCCAAGGGCAACATGTATGGACGATGGTGCTGATGGGCCAGGTCTAAATCATTTTAAGGCAGTGTAGAATGTGCCAGAATGTATGAACCTTCTGGAGGTGTAATCCTGGCTCAAAGTCTTTCTGTGCTGCATATTAACACCTTACCACCGGAGCCAGTTTTGGCCTCTCTGACAGAGCCTCATTTTTGAAATCTGCCATGTGTCACTTTATGTTAGAATAACTTTTTGAGACTTAAACCTATCCATGTGATTCAGAGATTGTTTTCTCGTGACGCATTGTGCTTTAAGATTGTAAGAAATTTTGGTCCAAAAAAAATGCTTGTTTATTTGTGAAAATATCAAAGAATCGTGAAAAATTTGAAAACTTTACCAAATTTAAACTTCAAAATTTCTGCATGTAAGACAGATATTTTATTCCACTCAAAAGTTTATAACTTAGCATCAACCATATGTCTGCTGTTGGTTGGAATCACTTTTTTAAATGTCTTTTTTTACGACATTTGGGGGCTTAGAAATTTAGTATTAATTTTCAAATTTTCAATAAAATTTGCAATATACATTTTTTAGGGACCAGTCCAGTTCCAGTCCGTGACTTTGATTGACCTGTATGTTAGATACTCCCATAAATGACCTCATCTAAGAAACTACACCCTTTAAAGTACAGTATTCAAAACCGCATTTAGAATTTATTAACCCATTAGTGTTTCACAGGAATTAAAGCAAAGTGGAAGTGAAATTTAAAATTTCACTTTTTGCAGATTTTCAATTTTTATACAAATTTCCCACAAGAATACGGTAAATTGATCAGGGAAAATGCAACTTAATATTGATCCCCAGAGTCTGCCGTTTTCAGAGATATCCCATAGTGGCCCTAGTGCATTATTTAGCTCAAACCCCCAAAACCCCAGAATAGGAGGAGGAGCACCTACTGACTCTGGGGGCCTCATTTTCATGACGATTTTTTTTAGGGCCATTTTCAGGCTTGCGGGCACCCTAAGGTCTAAAACTTAAATAAATTCCCCTAAAAATACCCCATATTGGGAAAATACAACCCCTTAAGGAATATATCCAGGGGTGTAGTGAGCATATCAACCCCACAGGTGTGTCACAAAATTTTTTAGCGTTTTTTAGGCTGTGAAAATGAAAAAAAAATATTTTTTCCAATAATCTGCAATTTTAGCTGAAAATGTTTAATTTTTACAAGGCATCCTGGAAAAAAGCACCCAAAACCTTGTTACGCAATTTCTTCCAAGTTCGCAAGTTCGGCAATACCCTACATGTGGGTGTAAACTGCTGTTTGGGACGCATGGCAGGGGTTACAAGAGAGGGAGCGCTATTTGGGCTTTTGGGAACGCAGTTTTTGGGTTTGGGGCCATGTCGCATTTACAAAGCCCCCAAAGTACCAGAACAGGTGAAACCCTTTCCAGAATTTCACCCCATTTTGGATTCAGCACGCCCTAGATCTCATCTAGGGGTGTATTGTACATTTTGGTGCACAGGTGTTCCAAAGGTTTGTTTGTTTTTTTGCATTGGGCTATGAAAATGAGGGGAAAACGCAATTCCCCCCATTGTTTTTTTTGGGCTTCAATTTTACAGCGTTCGCCGTGCAGTATAAATGACATGATATCTTTACTATGGGGGTCGGTAAAATTGCAATGATCACTTTTTATTAAGGTTTTTGTGAGGCATTTTGAACAAAAAACAGCATTCCTGGTAGTGTTTTTTTTTTTTTATTTTTTAACAGCGGCCCACCTTGCAGTATAACTGACAACTAGTATTACTCACCAGGGTTGATACGATTACAACGATACCCAATTGTATACTTTTTTTTATTTTTTAAAACTGCTTTTACACAAAAAAAAACACTTTTATTCAAAAAGGAAAACACGTTTTTGCATCGCCATAGTCTGGGAGCCATAACTTTTTTATTTTTCTGTATCCCGGAGCTGTGTAGGGGCTTGTTTTTTGCGGGGAAAAGTTGACGTTTTTATTGTATTTTTGGGGACAAGACTTTTTGATCAGTTTTAAATCCTTTTTTGAAAGACATGGTGAAGAAAAATACTGCAATCCTAGTAAGTGCTTTTTATTATTACAGCACGCTCACCAGTGCAGTATCCATGACCAGAGTAGCGTTCTTACTCTCTGCGTGTTCACGACCTATGGCGAAATACGCCTATTTATATAGTTTTTTTTAATTTGAAGCACATTAAAAAAGTAAGTGTTTTCTGTATTGTGTTAAGATAATATTTATGCATCGCTGTCCATCTGAGAGCTATAACGTTTTTTATTTTCCGTATACAGGAGACGTGTAAAGGACTACTTTTATTTTTGCGGGATGAACTTAATTTTAATTGGTACAGCTTTGGCATTCTATATGAGAGTTTTGATCGCGCGATTGTTATTCCATTTTATGTGTGCTGCAGGATCGCGGGGTTTAACCCACAAAAAATCCGCAATTTCTGTTTTTGGTTTTTTGAGATTTTTTAGGGCGTCTCACCGTACTGGGTTAAGTTAATGTCGACAGATGTATAGGGTGGGTCGTTACGACACGCGCGGCGAACACCAATAGTGGGTACTTTATTTTCTTGATCTTTTCTTTCTTGGGGCGAACATTGCCGATTGTCACAAGGAGAAAAGGGCGGTCGTACGGTTTCTATCTTTACAGTTTTCTTGTATGTGACTTTTACTTTTTCTTTTCCACTTTCTGCACATTTATTTTTACTTTTCTTTCACTTTTGTTTACTTTTTCTTCAACAGCAATCACAGATTGCTATAGAAGGCAGGTCCAGTGCACAGTACTATACTGTGTACTGGTCCCGCCATGACAACTACCTGTCACCAAAGTGCCCACAATGCATTGCGGGCATGGTGACGTCACCAGATGACCCATGGAGAACTAGTGACCGTTGACCTTCCCGGATCATCAGACAGAGATCTGGTGCGCACTACAACGTGCCGTCACCGCCGAGGAGCAGCAGGAAGGAGCTCCCCCCTCCTGCCCATGCGCCTTCTCATCTATCGCAGCCATGAACACGGCTGCGGTAATTGAATCGTTAACTACACGCCGCGTCGGGAGCTCGCACCCGCCCCTGATCCAGGGGGGGGGGGGGGTGGGTACCGCGGGTGATACAGTCCCATGTCGCGATCGTGCGCGGCTCGCCCGCAAGCCCGCACGATCGCCAGGATGTATGCATATGTCCATTTGCGGGAAGTCACTTCCCGCTAGGGCGTATGCATACGTCATATGTCGGGTAGGGGTTAAAAAAGTAGAAAAGAATCCACAGAACTCCAGACAGCTCGGGCCAGGACTACTGATGTTAATTTATAAGAATTATTTTAAATAAAATAATTTCCCAATAGAATAAAATTAATGTCTAATTAAATAACATAAAATATATTTATAATTAAATAATAATAGATTAATATTAAATTATATATTATAAAATTAATAATTTAAATAATATGAGATTAGAAAACCAATACAGTATCTACCATAAATCCTGTTATCAGGATTACAGACACATCACAGCCAGCTAGAAATGAAAGAAAATCAATTAGAATAGATGTCAGTGAATAGAAACTAGGGTGCACCACACAGGTCCCAACGAGACCTCAGGAGCCGGCTATTGTGTGTATGTAAAGTAAAGGCTGAGAGCAGCAAAATTAAATTTCCACACAAAATTGGTTCATTTAGTGTAGTAAAAACAAAAAATAAAAAATCTGAACTAAATGTTATTATTAACATAATTAATTTTTCATTGCAAAATCAACTCAATGAATTGTATTAGTCTCTATAGAGAAGAGAATACAGTTAGAATACAAATGTAACAGCTCTTAACTATGATTGACAGTAACAGCTCCTTATCTCTTGCAACATTCTAACCCCAAATTGAGATTGACACCGGGAGAGCGATGAGACATGGGCCAGTGCGTCCGCCGCCGGGACCTCGATGAGATGCCATAGTAGAAGGTGGGCGGGATCAGACCGTATACGATGTAAGAAGGGAGAAGCCCGCAGACTCCGAGTCTAGAAGTTGTAAGAGAATTCCGCCCTCGGCAGCAATGGACCTGTCATCTGGCATGAGAGACCAAAGTGGCGTAGGTAACACCCCAAAACTGGTTTGACCCCCCTCTCCACCCACCGTTCGTCTGAGGATGTAAGCAGAAGAGAAGTCGACTCACCTGAGTTGGAACACAGAGCCCAAAACTTGGTAACAAACTGGACCCCCCGATCCGAGACGATTTGCTGAGAGAGCCCGTGCAGACGAAAAACATGATGAAAGAATAGCTCAACCAGGCGAGGCAGATGGCCCGGCAAAGAGAAAAATGCCGCCATCTTGGAAAACCGAGTCTTGATCACCCAACAATGGTGTTGCCAGCCAAAGGAGGGAGATCGGTTATCAAAGTCCATAGCTATGTGGGACCATAGTTGAGTAGGATGGTAGTGGATGTAGTAGGCCTGGCTGGCTTGTGACGAGCGTCTTGTTTCGGCACAGGAGTACAAAACTCAACTAAGTACCTTGACATCTAACTAGTCTTGCCACCATATAACCGGATATCAGGAGGAATGTTTTTTTTCGGGAGCTGGGTGACCGGCCACCAAAGAGCAACTGACCCCATTCCAGATACTACTGCGGAGAGCCTGGCTACTAAGTCTTCCCTGGGGGAACCTTCCGGAGATCAACTGGAGCAGCCGAGATAAGACGTTCTGGTGAATATTGCTCAGGAGTAGTTACTTTTCACCCACCACGTCATAGGCACGTAGAGAGAACGTCGGCCTTCACGTTCTTTCCGCGGGCCGGAAATGATCTGGAAGTCAAACCGGGAGAAAAGAGCGACCACCTAGCCTGCGTGGGGTTAAGTCGCGAGCGACTGGAGATACTGGAGGTTTTGTGTGATCCTATTAGATGCGAATGGATGCGAGCAACCCACCAGCAGATAAGCATTCCTCCAAAGCCAGTTTGATGGCTAGTAGCTCCTGTCGCAATCGGTGTAATTCCTTTTCTGGCGGTGAGAAGTCTTTGGAAAAAGAAGCCCACGTACAGTCTTTCCGTAGGCCCTTTTGCGAGACAAGCTGCTCCGACCCCACAATGAGCATCAACTTCCAACGTGAAGGGTTGCGGGTCCGCCATGATAGAACAGACTCAGTGGCAAAGGCCAGACTTAGCTTAGAGAATACCTCCTCGCTTCGGAGTCCCAGCTACTAGGATTAGCGTGTTCTTCGTCAGTGCCACTATAGTAAATCCTACCAACGTTGAAGAAGTGAAAAAGAATTGGTGAAAGTATTTGCAGAACCCCAGAAACGCGCATGGCTCGCAGGCCGACTGGCGTTGGGCCACTGCAACACGGCCGACAGTTTTCGCTGGATCTACTGTAAGCCTTGTCAGAGATGATGTATCCCAGAAACGGAAGCTGGTTGGATGAGAGGCACTTCCCAGCTTGGCATACAGGTGATTCCTCTGAGACACTTCAGCACCTGATGGATATGGCTGCAGTGGGTTTCGAGTAGGAGATTAACACCAACATATCGTCCAGGTAACCACTACCAGGTGAGAGGAGATCTCTGAAGATGTCATATACAAGCTCCTGGAAGTTGGCAGCGCGTTAACAGTCCCAAAGGGCAACACAAGGTACTCAAAATGCCCGTCTCTGGTGTTGAAGGCCGTCTTCCATTCATCCCCTTGCGGATTCGGACCAAATTGTAGGCACCTCTTCAATCCAGCTTGGAGGAAGGATCCTTGCGTCCCGCAGACGGTCAAATAGCTCCGTGATCAACGGCAGAGGTTAACCAGATTTTCTCCATGATCTTTGACAGACCCGTGGTCGATGCATGGTGCCAAAGGAACCGTCCTTCTTTTGCTACACAGGCTCAGTCGAGAATCCCGCCCCACGCGAGAGAGGTGGACCTTTCGTATAAAGCGTCCCTCTGGAGATTCTCCCTAAGTGGACTCCGAATCTAGGCTTGTGTCGATCGGGAACGGCAAGGGGTAGACTCTGCCCCGAGAAGGACTGGTACCGGCATCAGGCAATCGGTCAATCATATGGACGATGTGTGGCTAGGACTCCACCCTGCTTCTCGAGAAGACGTCAGCATACTCCCTATATGTGGCGAGGGAAGGGTCCCGCTATGGGGTTTAGATTGGTACCGGAGAAGGGGTAAGCCCCGGCGAGGATTCTCTACCAAATGCGAGACCGACAACTCTGGCCCCATCGCAAGACTTCCGCCCGTCTGCAGTCCGAGCCACCCGGTAGGCGCCTGCAGCCACGGAAGAACAGTAGGATGGGCGAGGAAGACCAGGGTCCACATAGAAACGACAGTCTCTCTCTATGTCGTGCCGATCCACTTGAAGGACAAAGGCACCGTACGGTAACGTACTGGATCGCTGAGGATCTCCCCCACTGACGAGGAGATGCCAGTCTAGTTCTCCAGGTTAACCACTGGGAATTGTGAGTTGAGACACCAGGGCAGCACCTGAGAATTTCCAGCCGACCCGGATTCCAAGAACGTCTGAAGCTTGAAAGTGGATCCTTGGGGGGGGCTTTTCATGCTGACCAGGTAAGGGTTATGTTCACCGAGGAGAGAGACGCACACCCTAAGGGATGCCTCTCCACGTAGCCCAGTGCGCTCGTTCTCCCTGAGACGCCGGGACGAGCAGGCAACCCTGAGGATGTTCAGGCAGCGCAGTAGAGACAAAGGTTTCCCTTACGCCGTCGGTTAAGTTCCTGCAGAGTCAGGTGGGCTCTATCCACTGCATGGCCTCTTCGCACGTCGGCTGGGGAAAGCGAGGCAGTGGGGCCATAAAACACCGGTGAAGTCGAGGTAGACGCGTAGTTCGGACTAGTCTTGCACTTGGCGGAGCTCCTCACGTCTCTCCACAAACGGATATTAATCCGGATTATGTCAGGTGGAAGAGATCGCTAATGAATGACGTAGGGTCCCCGGGCGGAAGGGCATCCTAATCCTGGCTGAGAGGCCTTTCTTGAACATGGCACCAATGCTGCATCGTTCCAAGCCAACTCCGATGCTAGTGTGGCAGTAACACGCGTAATCCCCCACGGAGAAGTTCCCCCTGATGCAGGTCAACAGGGCAGTCTTGGCAGACGGAAGCAACGGGCAGGTTCTTCGAAACACTACGGAGCTCCTGAGAAATGTCACCAAATTCAGCCGGACCCGGATCGCCTCGGTCTCCCAAAGTGAGTCGCCAGGCCAGGCGTTTCCAGAGAGAAGACAGACCACAGAAGGCCCCTGGATCTTTCTGAAGACTGCCCGCCATAAAGTCCACATGAAGGGGAGCACTGGTGATGAAGTGCCCCTGCAGGCCTTTTGGGTCCCCCGGTCAAACTTGTCGGCATGGACAACCAGAGTTTGGGGCCGACTGAGCGCGGACTACCACGAGGAACCACTGCAGCCGACTGCTTCTGCTGAGTGAAGATGTAGCGTGCAGCATCATAGATGGAGAGCTGCTCGAGCTGCTGCGCTTGCAGCACGATCGTGTTTAGATGCTTGACCACGACGGTGGTGATGATGGCGACGCTCGTAAAAGACACCATGGCGGGATCCATGCCGGATCTTACTGTAACGGTCTGGTAGTGATCGCGCTGACTAGCCCACGCGCGGTGGAAGCCCACGCACAGGGAGCGGAATCTAAAGTAGTCCCAGTATTCCACCAGAGCCCACCGCAAAGCGGGATGGATTTGCTGCGGCAAGAATCTACCAGGTCGCTTCTACTGTCGGGACTTGCCTGCGGTGGCGGCCAATGGTAGGCGAGGTACAGATTCGTCAGGCAGGCTCGTGGTCAGGGACAGGCAGAAGGTCAGGACAGACAGCTCAGGTTCATAGTCGTGGACAGGCAAAGGGTCAGGCAGGTGGCAAGACACCTGTCTAAGACAGGCATAGGTGAGGTTTTGTTGGTTTAATACGGTACTCAAAATCACGGAACAATGCATTCTGGAATCTTTCTCAGTAGGCAAGGCACAAAGATCCGGTCAGAGGCTGCCAAGGAAGAGCCGTCATTAAAACATAGGTTAGCAGAGTCGGTAATGACCAATACCGGGCACATGTCCCTTTAAATTCACACTCGCCGGCGCGCGCGCGCCCAAGGAGCGGGCCAGCGCGCCACGGGACTAGAAGACTGGACAGAGCAGAGACGTTGCCGGGTAAGTGGACCTTGAGCGCTGGCAGGCGGTGAGCGACCCCGACCCGACGTGAGGACGGGGCGTGCTCGGCATAGGGCACGTTTTGCGGCAGGGTCAGCAGGCGTCCTGACCAAACTAAGGGCAAGAATTTCAGTCCTCTCAAGGCAAAACAGATAGAGACATACCCAATGCGACTTGCACTGTATTGCAGCAAAAGAGGTGCTACAAAGAATTAACTTAAGTGTGGCCGATATAATTTTGCACGCCCCACTTTAACAGTTTTTTTATTTTTTACAAAAGTTTAAAATATCCAATTAAAATTTTAGTGCCACTTCACATCGTGTCCCCACTTGTTGTTGATTCATCACAAAAAATTTAAATTTTATATCTTTATGTTTGAAGCCGTGAAATGTGGCACAAGTTTGAAAAGTTCAAGGGGCCGGATACTTTCGTAAGGCACTGTAGCTTAAAATCTAACAAAATACTTTTTTTATACTTTTATATAGTATGTTAATTTTTGTCTATCAAAATGTAGGTCAGCGGGTCAGCCTTCATTCCACATACAGCAATAGGCAGCACACCACAGGTCTTACTGAGACTTGTGGTGCACCAAGCAAGATCACTACCATGAGTTTTTTCCTATTCACTGACAGCAATTCTATCCATTTTATTTCTTTTATTACTACATTGATGTGTTTGTAATCACTGATAATACTGTGAAAACCTCATAATTATCCAATTGAGAAAGGTTAAGAAGGGATTTATGGCAGATGCTGTACTGGTTTAATAAATTTATATTATTTAATATCAATTTTAGATTATAGAATTTTGTATACATTTATAGGAATAACGTTTATATTTTTTTGGAAATATTGATAAAAATCATATTTTATTTTAGATTATTTAATTTTATGTAATTTGATAATTATCATAAATTAGTTTGTATTATTTTAGTAGTATAAGTTGAGAAATAGTTGATATTTTTTACCCTAATGAGTCTGAGTCATCCTCTCTTCTCCCCTGAAGAGATTCAGAAGGAAGGCTATCAGCTAATTACAAAAGTAAACAGCTCAGGAGAGAGGATCACTCAGGGAAGTGATAACACTCCTATCTACACTGCAGAGCTGCCCCTCACATCGGCAGTCTGTCAGGCTGACTGAGCACAGCACACATGCTCAGTTATGCCAGTCAGCATGACCACGTAATAGCTTGCAAAGCCCATCCTAATGTCTGTACTCTGCATTCTAGGATGGATTTCTGCTGAGAATGGAGCCAGGCGGCCAATTTCTTGAGTTAGTAATTATCCCCTTAACAAAATGAACAGACTGTTCTTATTAAAGGTATTTAGTAATTTTTCATTCTGATATGTAGTTTACATGTTTGTTTTCTTTTTTTCCTGGAGAAACCATTTAACTCACAGAAACTCATGTCCTGGCTCACAAATAACAGCCGCCCACACTTATATGTTTTGAGCACATAACCCCATTAGTATCAGTGAAACAGAAGCCCTTTCCTGAACTGGAGATATCAGTGACTGAGCGGACAGTTCATGACCCTTACGCAACGCAGAGTCCGTGCCCAATTTTACCTAATAACCTTACACCCCCTAGACCACTGTCCCCTGCCAATTTTCCCAACCAGAGTCCTCACTCTCATATGTAGTTCTTCCCGCCGCCCTTATTGAAACAAGACACTGGACAACACGTTGGATTATATTGGTGCCACCAGCAGCCCATTTATAAACATATACAGGAAAACATATAAAACATATGAAACAATAGCACAAAACATTGTGTGCATAAAACTCAATCCTTAAAATACCCAGAGAATCTGTAAAGAACTTATAGGACACAACCACCATTTTTCCAGGTACTGCACAAGTACCACGAACCAACCAACATTTAGGGCAGGGGTCCGTGGGAGAAAGAGAATCTGCGAACCACACTAATCCTCCAACCATTACCCCCAGCCGCAACCACTGGCTCGAGGGCACGAAGCGCATGCTAATGGCTTAACCAACTCCGTCTCCCAGGGACTTACCCTAAAGGAGACCCCCCATCGCCATACCAAACAGAATCCATCCCTGCAATTGAGGGAACAACCTCCTTCTGACTCCCTCACACAAATAGTTCAACCACTCCAAGGACCTCCTAATTGCCAGCCAGGCACCGAGACCCCATCTCAACAGAAAACAAGCCCACAACGACCAACCACCAAACACCTAAAATAGGGGGCGGTGGTGGGCCTTGCGCTTGATGCACGCCGTGCGACTGTAGGCGCACTTCCGATCCTCCCTCAGCTGCTTCCTAGGCCGTGCCCCTCCACCTTCATGACGTCATCGTCCCGCACGTCCGTGCGTGCGCGGTCAAGGGCGGCGCTCCCCCAGCTTTCGCGCCGGGTCCGGCGCTTCCATGACCCTTACGCAACGCAGAGTCCCGTTGCCCAATTTACCTAATAACCTTACACCCTCTAGGCCACTGTTCCCCTGCCAATTTTCCCAACCCAGGAAGTCCTCACTCTCACATGAAGATCCTTAACCCCCACCCCTTATTGAAAACAAGACACTGGACAACAATTGGATGTATATTGGACACAGCAGCCATTTATTAACATATATATAAAACATATAAAACATATGAAACATGAGCACAAACCTTTTCATAAAACCCATCCTAAAGCATACGCCAAAATCTGAGTAAAAAGAACTTACAGACTCAACCCACCATTTGTGCCCCCATAGTACTACAAGTACCCCAACCAACCAACATTGGGGCATGTCCTTTGGAGCTAATAGATCTGGCGAACCAAACTATTCTCCAACCATTACCGCCCAGCCGCAACCACTGCTCCAGGCACCAGAGCGGCCATGCTAAATGCTAACCAACTCCCGACTCCCAGTGACATTACCCCTAGAAGAAAAAGGAGCCCCACCTTCGCCAGACCAAACAGAATCCGATCCTCAAATGAGGGAATCAACCTCCGATCCTGACTCCCTCACACCCAATATAGTTTTCCACCAACTCCAGGAACACCTAACGCCACATAGTGGAGCATGCATGCCACCTCATGATTCGAACCCCCACCGGCCCCAATGCCGCGATCAATCCCTTCCTGCAGGCCAACGCCCACATGTCCAACCCCACCGCATTCAGGTGCATTCCGTCACTGCGCCAGAAGGTGGACCACCACTCCACCATTCCGGGCCACAAAACCCGACACTTCCCTATTCGCTTTCACCCGCGCCTTATTCAGGCGCTCCACCGACCTCACACCACCTCCAAGAATGCAGAACACGAATGGTCCGACCACACCACCACCATCCTAGGAAGACGTCACCCAAATTTCAACAAATCCGACATAATATCCCTGATCAACTCCTTACCTGTCCGCAACGCCATGGACTTTGCCCCCAACATGTAAAACCAAAACCTGTGTGCGGGCTATCCAGCGCGGAGAAACCGAAGGATCTCCTGCCAAAACGATGCCACAACGCATGCCTCTCCGCCAATCCAACGAAGGACGGCAACATCACGTGGAAAACCCAGCTGTCTTCCGTCCGGCCGCACGTCCGCCCGCTCCGCGCCCCAATGGACGAACGAATGCCCGAGAATCCAGACTAAACAGGCACCCAGAGCTAAAACAGAAAGAAAACAGGAATTGAACGGGAATAGACCACCAACACATGTCCCTCCACGACAACCTGTTGTCCACTTAATACAAAAAAAATAAAAAGCTAATCCCTTAAGCCAGTGCGGGCGGACGTATAAATTGAAACGGTCCGATTCCCACCTCCCAATCTTCTTAACCATCTCCGGTCCACCAAACCCAAGCAAGCGGCCTCCGGCTCGACGCCCATATTCTGAAAGATTGTGGGCATAACCGCGCGGGTCCAAGCCCATAGACGCCAAACATCGTCCGAACTCTGCAGAAAGACTGTGATATCTCGATAAAAGTAACCGATCCTCAAGACAGAGAGAGGAACCGAGCCCCCATCTCAGCCCAGGTGGGGGGAAAGGCAATCCAACACTAAACCGACATGCTTTCGAACCCGCCACCTTGCCCAACACAACCCTACGCGCCCTTACCCATCATATCGTCTTCGACCGGTGTCGAACCACAAATTCCACCTATCACCAAGGCACACCACATCCTGCCGCCAATGAGCCACCAGCCGGGTATCCTACTCGGGGAACCATTCCCCAAAAACGCAGAGCACCAAAAAAGGCTAAATGAAAAGGTCCAACCTAGCATAATGCAACCTCGAAGGCGACTATGGCACAGCCGTGACTCTATACTGACATCATCGTCTCCAACAAGCGAAGAAACGACTGGACAACGAGCTCTCATCCTTAGAGCCCTTCCCCACACGAAACTCCCCTTCACGCTCGCTCCCACGACAAAATCATTGGTGACATCTGGCTGACGACCGCAGTTTTAAAAACCAAAAGCCAAGGCCCGCAAAGAAGCGAGACACACTGGACATCGAGTGACCAACCTCTCTTTCTTGCCCAGCCAAACAACATAACAGGGCCCCTACCCTATATCCATAAGAGACCACACCCCCTAAACTACCCAGCCAGTCGACCCACTGCCCCCAAGCCGCCTCATACACCGACTAGGTTTTTTCCGACAATGACCCTCGAATCAGGTGTTCTGCTTCCCGCCAACCACGCTCCAAAGCAGACCCGGGCATTCTTTGCCCTCGCTTGCAGCCTCCAGAGCCAAGGTGCGGAACCGATCCCACTGCAGACGAGAGAGAAATCAGCATAGAATTCAGAAACACCCTGCACATGCTCAGGCACTACATGCGCCTTCAATGAAAGTCACCGGTAACACAAATGCCGCAACAGGCGAATCACCATAGGCGACGAGAGCCAAAAGAGCTGTTGATGACCTGTACCACCCCCAAATGTCGCAAGAAACGTAATCCTCCGGTCCCGAAAGCACTCACCCCACGAATTACGGAACCGCCACCACAATCGGGGACAACTCCCAATAAAGCAAGATTCTACACCCGATCCAGACACAATCCAAGGCGGGAGCCACGTCCCTCACGCACCAACGCCCCCCCTGTAAGCTCGAAACTGACCCCCCAGCCGCGTCAGTGAAAATAATCCATGTCCCGGCGATTGAACCACGTCTCCTATAATCATGGATGCGCCCATTGTTAATGGTGCTCAGAAACTCGTCCCACACCAACAAATCCTCCCTAAGTTCACCAATCAAAACGCACAAAATGTGCGGCGCTGCCCGTAACCCACGCCGTCGCCTTGCCAGACGCCGAACAGAAAACCTCCCCATGGCATTATACGACAAGCAAGTTCAGCTTGCCCAGTAGCGATTGTAATTCCTTCAAGAAACCTCCTCAAACGAGAGTGGAGCGCAAACCATTTCCTGCATGAAGCCAGCTTCTCCTCTGCAATCTACATCCCATCAGAACCGAATCTATGCAGATACCTAAAAAACTCAAACACGTGGATGGACCCATCGTCTGGCGCTAACGGAACTCCAAACAGGCCCGTAACCCACTCAATAGTACACAACAAGGACTTACAAATCTCCGAGTTCGCCGGGCCAACGCAGAAGAAGTCGTCCAAATAGTGTATATCTAATACATATATCAGTGGCACACTAAAAACTAAGTATAACATCAAGTATAATAGGAATATTGGAAATGTCATTACTGCTAAGGAAAATATGAAAAACTGGGACCTTAGTTTACAGTTTTTGATCAAAGATTGTATTAAGCTCACGCTCTCAATAGCGTCAAGGGGATCCCAGAACAGGTGAGTCCCAACCACTAACATGTTACCTCACTAGAGTCCAGTCAGACTCAACATCTCAGGGAGTGAAAGAACTTCCATTGAACTATCCTGCACTGGATTAAAAGAGGCGGCAGAGTGCAGCAAGCCAATGAGATTGCCATTTCTCAAATAGACTACAAAACTTAATTAGGCTGTGCACATCTAAAATATATTTAAACCAGTGCAGGGTAATTCAGTTGTAAGTTCCTATCACTCCCTGAGATGTTGAGTCTGAATGGACTCCTAGTGAGGTAACATGTTAGTGTTAGGGACTCACCTGTTCTGGGATCCCCTTGACCTATTGGAGGTGAGATTAATAAAATATTTTATCAAAAACTGTAAACTAAGAGTCCCAGGTTTTTTTATTTTTCCTTAGCAGTAATGCATTTCCAATATTCCTATATACCTTGATGTTCTTTCTTAGTTTTTAGTGTGCCACTGATATTTGTATTAGATGTATGCTATTGCCTTTTCAGTGTGCACCTATGCTTACGTTTTTCAAAATATATTTTAGATGTGCACAGCCTAATTAATTTTTGTAGTCCAAATAGTGTATGACCGACTGCAGACCTGCCACATTTCTTACCACCCACTCCAGAAAGGAGCTAAAGGCCTCAAAATATGCGCATGGTATGGAACAACCCATAGGAAGACAATGATCTACAAAAAATTCCTCATTCCAGTAACAACCCAACAGCCTCAAACTCTCCGGGTGGACCGGCAATAAACGAAACGCGGACTCCACATCCGTTTTTGCCATTAACGCCCCCCTGCCCCCCAATCGAACCAAACGTAATGCGGCATCGAACGACGTGTAAACAACTGAACATAAATCCGCAGGAATCCCATCATTCACCGACTGCCCCTTTTGGGAACGACAAATGGTGTATTAGTCGAAACTTATTCGGCTCTTTTTTGGGCACCACCCCCAAAGGGGACACAATCAGACCCGGAAGCGGGGGAGACCGAAAAGGACCCGCCATCCTCCCCAATGACACCTCTTTCCCCAATTTTTCCTCCACCACCCCCGGGTGCTCGTACACCGATTTGAGATTCCTCAAGGAACTAGGAACCTGGTGATCCGGTGCCGGAACCCACCGAAAACCCTTCACGTATACAAACCGCTGCCCCTTGATCCCCATATTCTACTTAGATATGGCTCCATTCTTGGACCTTCACCCCAGTCCCCCCCCTGGCATTTTTTCCCCTTC
>JAODAL010032221.1:0-47281 GCA_025379985.1 Phyllomedusa bahiana | reverse complement strand
GCACAGCTGGAAGCAGAGTCTAGAAAGGCACAGCTGGAAGCAGAGTCTAGACAGGCACAGCTGGAAGCAGAGTCTAGACAGGCACAGCTGGAAGCAGAGTCTAGAAAGGCAGAGCTGGAAGCAGAGTCTAGAAAGGCACAGCTGGAAGCAGAGTCTAGAAAGGCACAGCTGGAAGCAGAGTCTAGAAAGGCACAGCTGGAAGCAGAGTCTAGAAAGGCACAGCTGGAAGCAGAGTCTAGAAAGGTACAGCTGGGAGCAGAGTCTAGAAAGGTACAGCTGGAAGCAGAGTCTAGAAAGGTACAGCTGGAAGCAGCGATGGAGAAAATAGTGGTGGAACGAGAAGCTGCAACTCCTGTTGCTGAAACAGAGATGTTAGAGGATGCAGTCAAACCCACAGGTGAAGGACTCAGCAACATTTTTTAACCTGAATACAGAGATCATGACAACTCGCTGTGTGCTTCAGACTATGTACTGCAACATGCTATGTCAGATGTCAGCCTACATTCAGGTCCAGGAGTCAACTCCCGCTTATGAGTTCCAGGAAACCCCTGTCACACGGTATGCAACCTCAGGTAACCAGGCGCCCTACATGAAAAAAAGAGGCGACTATGAAGACAGCCAAGCTTCAATGCAACCTGCACCCAAACCAATGAACGCCTACAGCAGCATCATGTCCCTTAAGAATGAACAAGTGGATGGTGATTATTACAGAAATCGCTATATTCCACCAGATCTCCCTCTCACCAACCTCCCTCCAGATACATCTCATAGTTATTAAAGGGGATATATCGCTTCTTCAGTTCGTGTGTTTCAAAGTATTTTCAATTTCTCAGCTCTACAAATCCAGGGGAGTTTCTTCCCCTCCCAGCTTGGTATTTCTTAACTGAAGGGTGATGACATCATCCCCCCTTCACTGTTCGTGCTCGCTCCCGAGCCCTGTTCTCCCCCCCCCCTCTGTCTGAGTCCACATCTCACTGTTCCTCTCCCTGCAGTCTTAGTTTGTAAGAACCGTTTAAATACCACATACCTGCATTCAGTCTAGACAGTCTTCTATGAACTCAGTCTTCTATGATCTCTTCTCCTCTCACAGCTGGAGGTTTGTTACAGTTAAATCCACTCTTCTATAAACGGCAAAGATCTCCCTTCTATGCAGGAGAGTTAGGCACAATGGCACAATTTTGCTGTTTTCTGTTGTATAATCAGCTGCAGTGTGTTTCTGCCTGGGTGTGCAGAGTGAAATTGGTATGGCCCCTTACTCTGAGTGAGAGAAGCAGGGATCGAGGCACATTTCTGCTGTTTTCTGATTGTTGAAGCCCTGCAGTGTTATTGTGTTTCTTCTGGCTGTGCAGAGTGAAATTCCTGCTGGTCCCTTACTCTGAGTGAGAGAGACAGGAAAGCGCGCTCCCCTGAATGGGGTCTGACGGAATGTAAATTAGTAGAGCCATCAGCCAACCACAGGACAGGAGGAATCCGACCGGCACTGGGGAACAGTGTTTACAAGACAGCTTTGCTAATGACATCCACTTGCAAAGTTGTTTGTTTTCACTGTCCCCTTATTCTGAAGACCATTTAAAGAAATGATACAACCCCTTTAAAGGGTGTCTGATCTCCTCAAATTCTTTGCAAGTAACTGAAAGGCTCACAAAGTTTGATGACCGACCTGAAGGCTACAGAGTATGGTGATCTTCATTCAGGAAGACTACAGAGCATGGTGATCTTCATTCAGGAAGGCTACAGAGCATGGTGATCTTCATTCAGGAAGGCTACAGAGCATGGTGATCTTCACAATTCAGAGCAGGGACTTCATCAGAGGCAGATGGTGATCTTCATTCAGGAAGGCTACAGAGCATGGTGATCTTCATTCAGGAAGGCTACAGAGCATGGTGATCTTCATTCAGGAAGGCTACAGAGCATGGTGATCTTCATTCAGGAAGGCTACAGAGCATGGTGATCTTCATTCAGGAATACCACCAAAGATCTAGCTCCGTCAGTGAGTGAAGAGGTCGACCTTGTAGTCAAGTGGCTTGGCAATGAGTCAGTAGAACATGCAAAGCGAGTTAGAGACATCAACATAAATTTTTTAAGCAGAGGCTTCAATATGACATGGGAGAGACTTGAGGAGTGCTATGGCTCAGCAGAAGTGATAGTGCCGACGTATGAGGACGTCCTGATGCCGGGAAGGAGCTTTGTAGCGGGATCGCTATTTGCAGCTAACACTTGGCGGCTACATCGTGGGATGGAGGGATGGGGCCGTTGCCATCCTGCACTGTTTAGCGCCTTAGATCCCTGAGGCGTCTATATCAATGAGAAATGGTTCCTCACTTCGATCGAGGCGCTGGCAGCAAAATCACGGGCTCCCAATCGGTGAACATGGCAGCTGAAAGCCTTATAGTTTCATAGTTTCATAGTTTGTAAGGCCGAAAAAAGACGAGACGTCCATCCAGTTCAGCCTGCTATGCTAAGGTGTTGATCCAGAGGAAGGCAAAAAACCCAATGAGGTAGAAGCCAATTGTCCTCATTTTAGGGAAAAAATTCCTTCCTGACTCCAATCTGGCAATCGGAAAAATCCTGGATCAAAGACCCCTCTCCAGAATCCAAGACACTATAACTTGTTATATTATTATGCTCCAGAAATGCATCCAAACCCTTTTTGAACTCGGTTAGTGAATTCACCATGACAAGTCCCTCTGGCAGAGAATTCCATAGTCTCACTGCTCTTACAGTAAAGAATCCCTTTCTATGTTTATGTAGAAATTTTCGTTCCTCAAGACGTAGAGGATGCCCCCTTGTTCTAGATACAGCCCTGTGTATAAATAAATCTTGGGAGAGATCTCTATATTGACCTTTGATGTATTTAAACATATTTATTATTTTCCCCTGAAGCAGTCTTTTCTCTAAACTAAATAACCCCAATCTTGCTAATCTTTCTGGGTACTGTAGTCCACCCAGTCCTGTTATTATTTTTGTTGCCCGCCTTTGTACCTGTTCAAGCTCTACAATGTCTTTCCTGTGCACTGGTGCCCAAAAACTGTACACAATATTCCATGTGTGGTCTAACCAGTGACTTGTATAATGGGAGAATAATGTTCTCATCATGTGCCTCTATGCCCCTTCTAATGCACCCCATGATCCTATTTGCCTTGGCAGCTGCTGTCTGACACTGGCTGCTACAATTAAGTTTACTGTCCACCAGGATTCCCAAGTCCTTCTCCATGTCACTTTTACCCAGCCTTTTTGCATTTAACATGTAATCATGTAATGGATTTTTCCTCCCCATATGCATAACCTTGCATTTATCTGTATTCAACCCCATCAGCCAGTTCCCTGCCCAGGCCTCCCACTTATCCAGATCCCTTTGTAAGAACACATGATCCTCTATTGTGTTGATTACTTTACAGAGCTTTGTATCGTCTGCAAAGATCAATATGGTACGGAGCAATCCATGTGTAAGATCGTTAATGAAAATGTTGAAGAGGATAGGGCCCAATACTGAGCCCTGTGGTACCCCACTAGTAACAGCGATCCAGTCAGAGTATGTACCGTTAATCACCACCCTTTGTTTTCTATCAGTGAGCCAGTTGCTTACCCACTTGCACACATTTTCCCCCAGTCCAAGCATTCTCATTTTACTTACCAACCTTTTATGTGGCACCGTATCAAATGCTTTAGAAAAATCTAGATATATGACATCCAGTGCCTCACCCCAATCCAGTCTAGCACTGACTTCCTCATAGAAGCTGATGAGATTAGTCTGACAGGACCGATCCTTCATAAACCCATGCTGGAGTTATATATTTATTTTCAGTGAGATTCTCCAGGATTGCATCTCTGAGAAAACCTTAAACATTTTACCTACAACAGAGGTTAAGCTTACGGCCTATAGTTTCCTGGATCACTTTTTGACCCCTTTTTGAATATTGGTACCACATTTGCTATGCGCCAATCCTTTGGGACATACCCCGTTATTAGACAGTCCATAAATATTAAGATAGGGGCCTATCTATGACATCGCTTAACTCTCTTAGGACACGTGGGTGTATGCCATCTGGACTTGGGGATTTGTCTATTTTAATCTTCTAAAGATGGAGCTGCACTTCTTCTTGGGTAAGACAAGAAACATTTAAGTTGGAGTTTACCTCATCCCTGTTCAACAGGAAGCTCATCCTCCTCGGTAAATACAGTGGAGAAAAAAGTGTTTAATAGGTTTGCTTTTTTCTCATCTTCCTCTACTGTCTCTCCCTCAGTATTTTTCAAAGGGCCAACATTTTCTGTTTTAATCTTTTTACTATTTATATAGTTAAAAATATTTTGGGGTTAGTTTTACTTTCTATAGCAATATGTCTTTCCGTCTCCAGCTTTGCTTCCTTTATCTTTATTTTACACACTTTATTTTTTTCCCTATAGCTTCTTAGTGCCTCTTCACTGCCCTCCTGTTTTAGTAGGTGAAACGCTTTCTTTTTGTTTTTTATTGCCTCTTTTACATCCCTGTTGATCCACATTGGGTTTTTCCTGTTTCTAATTTTTTTATTACCATAAGGTATGTACCTCTCACAGTGGTAGCCTAGGATGTTTTTAAAAATATCCCATTTATTATTAGTTCTGCCATATTTAAACACATTGTCCCAGTCAATACGGTTTAGGGCCTCCCTAAGCAGAATAAAATTAGCCTTCCTAAAATTCAGTGTTTTTGTGGCTCCTTGACAAAAACTCTATTGAAGGATAAACGGAAATTTATTATATTATGGTCACTATTCCCTAGGTGCCCCTCAACCTGAACCTTTGTTACTCTGTCAGGTCTATTAGTTAATATTAGGTCTAGAAGGGCCTTTCCTCTAGTCGGTTCTTGCACCATTTGGCAAAGGTAATTATCATTAGTTATTGACAAAAACCTGTTTCCTTTATGAGAGCTACAAGCTTCAGATTCCCAATTGATGTCTGGATAGTTAAAGTCGCCCATAATAATAACCTCATTCTGATTAGCCGCCTCATCTATTTGCCTGAGGAGTACATCTTCTATGGGTTCTGTTATACTTGGGGGCCTATAGCAGACCCCTATTAGTATTATATTGTTATTGTTACCCCCATGTATATTTACCCATAATGATTCCACTTGTTCATTACCTGTACCTATATCTTCCCGCAGTGTTGGCTTCAGACAGGATTTTACATAGAGACAGACACCTCCCCCTTTCCGGTCTTTACGATCCTTTCTAAATAGACTGTAATCCTGTAAGTTAACCGCCCAGTCGTAGCTCTCGTCCAGCCATGTCTCTGTTATCCCCACTATGTCATATTTTTCTTCAGCTATTAGTAATTCTAGTTCATTTATTTTGTTGGTCAGACTCCTGGCATTGGTCAGCATGCAATTTAGAGATTTTTCAGTTTTTATTCCTTTCTCCCTGATATTTTTAACTATTGCTACACCCCCTCCCTCCACTCCACCCCTGATTTATTACTAATTCCCAGCTCTCTATCTTCACTATCTTGCATGCTATCTTTGTAGTTACCCTCCCCCCAGTCTCTAGTTTAAATATTCCTCCAACTTCCTGGCCATTTTGTCCCCCAATACAGCTGCACCCTCCCCATTTAGGTGCAGCCCATCCCTAGCATAGAGCCTGTAGCCAAGACAGAAGTCAGCCCAGTTCTCCAAAAACCCAAATCCCTCTTTCCAACACCAATTTTTGAGCCACTTATTCACTTCTCTAATCTCCCGCTGCCTCTCTGGTGTGGCTCGTGGAACAGGTAATATTTCTGAAAATATTACCTTGGAGGTCCTTGCCTTGAGCTTTTGGCCTAAGTCCCTGAAATCGTTTTTAAGGACACTCCACCTACCTCTAACTTTGTCATTGGTGCCAATGTGGACCATGACAGCTGGATTCTCACCAGCCCCACCCAGCAATCTGTCAACCCGATCCGCGATATGTCGAACCCGGGCCCCAGGTAAACAACACACTGTTCGACGATCCCGGTCTTTGTGGCAGATTGCCCTGTCTGTGCCCCTAATAATTGAGTCCCCAACTACTAGCACCTGTCTAGCCTGACCTGCACTCCTATTCCCCATCTTACTGGAGCAGACAGGGGTAGTGTCTTGCTGCAGCAATGCTATTTCTGAGCTGATATCCCCCTCATCCGCCAATCTTGCAAATTTGTTGGGGTGTACCAAATCAGGACTAGCCTTCCTGACACTCTTCCCTCTACCCTTCTTTCTGACTGTTACCCATCTAGCTGCCTCATGTTCCTGCACCTCCATGCTACCACCCTCCCCAGCATCTACACCTGCGAGTGAGTGCTCAGTGAGCGGCAAACTCGCTTCCAAGTTGGCAATGGATCTCAGTGTCGCCACTTGCTCATTTAGATCCAGGATCCGGGCTTCTAAATGTGCAGTGTGCACACATCTTGTACAGCAGTATGCCCCCTCGAACTGTTGCTCAAGGATGGCATACATTGCACAGGTTGTGCACTGGACAGCATTGTCAAACATGGAACTCATGGGGATGTTACCAAAAAGATATATGAATACAATTATAATAATAAGCAGTACAATACTGTCCCCTCTAAACTCCCCATATCTAAAGTCTCTCAATCTTAAGTCTCCAACACTTAAAAGAAACACACATTAAGGCAAACACACTCGCAGATTCGTTCACTCGCTCAAAATACTCAGCTTTAAACCTTTCCCACACTGCTGTTTCGCTGTGCTGCAACCTATCTTTCAGGAGCAAAAGGCCTTGTGAAGGCCATCACCGCCATGTTTTCTGTTTTACTACTTCCTGCCCGAAGCAGGAAGTAGTAAATCCGCCATCTTTGTTCACCCTAATGCATTGTCTACACAATGCATTTGGCTGTACAAACAATTGCGCCCCCTAGTGATGTAGTACCGCTAGTAAAGTTACAGTAAAAAAAAAATTTTTAAAGTGTAAAAAAAAAAATATTAAAGGTTCCAATCCCCCCTTTTACCATTTTACTTTAAAAAAAAAAAGAAAAAAATTCCCCATATTTGGTGTCGCCACGTCCGGAAAAGTCCGATCTGTTAAAATATAATATCAGTTATCCCGTGCGTTTTTTTGATCATTTCACATCCCATAAAAATTGGAATGAGTGTAATCAAAAAAATCACCTGCTATTCCAAACTGCTAACAATAAAAAGTGCACAAAAAATGCCCCTCACTCAGGTCCGTAGGTGAAAGTGCAAAAAAGTTATTGTAACGAGCTGGTTAATACGCTGGCTCTGCTGGGCGACGGCCGTCGTGACGTCCCGGAGATCGGGCAAAGGTACCCTGGCGGAATCCATGGCCAGATTGTTCTGTAACGGGTTGGTGGATTCGCTGGACCACCGCAAGCGATGATAGTTAAGCCACGCCAGGGAGCGGAGTCTAAGTAGCTCCCAGTATTCACCAGAGCTCGCCACAAAGCGGGATGGACTTGCTGCGGCGGGAGTCTACCAGGTCGCTACCCCTGACGTGACTTGCTTGCGATGGCGGCCGGGGTAATGCGTAGTACAGAATCGTAATCCGGAGACATAGTCGGGAACAGGCAGGTGGTCAGGACGGGCGGCAGAGGTTCGAGGTCAGAGACAGGCAGACGGTCAGGGCAGGCGGCAAACAGGCAAGGTCAGGAAACGTAGCGGAACGGACTGGTACACGGGTGATCAATACGGAACTCCAACACTCCCAAAACACACTAAACGCACACCAACAATCTGGCAGAGCATGCAGGGGGTGTGATCAATATATAGGACCAGCGACGGGCAATTGACAAATTACCAGCGAGCTGGCCTTTTAAATCCAGACCAGCCGTCGCGCGTGCACGCCCCCTAGGCAGTGGGTATGCGCGCGGCGGCTGGGACAGGCAGGAGCAGGGAGCACAGGAGCATGGACGGGTAAGTAAACTGACGCCGGTGCCTGGGCAGCAGGGGGATGGTCGCGGGCGGCCGCGTCACCCACGCCGGACCCCCTGCGGGCAGGGGGGCAGCGGCACCCGCGCCAGCCCCCATGACAGTACCCCCCCTTTAGGTCTCCCCCTCTTTTTATGGAATTTGGAGATGAGGTCAGACGACAGTTTGGCCTCAGGTTCCCACGAACGCTCCTCCGGCCCAAACCCCTTCCAGTCAATAAGAAAGAACCGCTTCCCCCTCACTGTTTTTTCCGCCAGCACCTCCTTGACCTCAAAGATGTTATCAGCGTTGGCCACTGAAGAAGGCGAGACAGATCCACGGGAGAAGCGATTCAGCACCACAGGCTTGAGGAGCGAGACATGGAAGGCGTTCGGGATACGCAGAGTGGGAGACAAGCGGAGCTTGTAGGACACCGGGTTCAGTTGCCAAAGACCAACAAACGGGCCCAAATCTTTAGGGCCTAACTTATAACTGGGCACCTTGAAGCGAATATACTCGGCAGATAACCAAACCCTATCACCTTAAATATGGGTGGAGGTCTACGGTACCTGTCAGCCTGGACCTTGGGGCGAGCGGAGGCCCGTAGAAGGGCCTGTCATGTGACTTGCCAGAGTGCTTTGATGTCATGTACTTGGGCATTCACAGCAGGAATGTGACACGAGGTAACCAGAGGGAGAGGCGGGCGGGGATGTAGCCCAAACACAACAAAAAAAGGAGAGGCTCCAGCGGATTCAGAGTCTAGGGAATTATACGAGAATTCTGCCCAGGGGAGGAGGTCAGACCAGTTATCCTGAAGCGTGGATACAAAATGTCGTAGGTAGGTACCTAAAACTTGGTTGATCCTCTCTACCTGCTCGTTAGTTTGAGGGAGGTATGCAGACGAGAAGTCTAGCTGAACCTGCAACTGACCACACAGAGCCCGCCAGAATTTCGACACAAACTGAACCCCCTATCCGAGACGATATTCAATGGGAGCCCGTGTAGCTGAAAAATGTGGTGAAAGAAGTGCTGGGCCAGCTGGGGGACAGAAGGTAACCCGGGCAGAGGAACAAAGTGAGCCATCTTTGAGAATCTATCAGTCACCACCCAGATGACCGTGTTTCCAGAGGAGGCCGGGAGGTCTGTAACAAAGTCCATGGCTACATGGGACCAAAGCCTTTCAGGCACCGGGAGAGGCTGAAGCAGACCTGCGGGTCTGAGACGAGGGACTTTATTACGGGCACAGGAGGTATAAGCCAGGACAAAGTCTCTAACATCTTGAGCGAGTGTGGGCCACCAATAGTAGCGAGAGATTAATTGCAGGGACTTGTGGACTCCAGGATGACCAGCTGTTCATGAGGAATGTCCCCACTTCAGGATTCGAGGCCGCATGGCAGGGCGTACGTAGGTCTTCCCAGGAGGTAGATGTTGAAGATCCACGGGGGCCGCCGTGAGGAGACGTTCTGGAGGAATTATGTTCTTCTCAGCTGGCCGAAAGTGAATGAGAAAACCAAAGCGGGCAAAAAAGAGTGACCATCTGGCGTGTCGAGGATTCAGTTGTTGAGCAGACTGAAGATAAAGAAGATTTTTATGATCGGTGAAGATATCGATAGGGTGGCGAGCCCCCCTCCAGCAAGTGCCGCCATTCTTATAGAGCTAACTATATGGCCAGTAGTTCGCGATCACCGATCGTGTAATTTTTTTCGGCTTGGGTGAAGGTTTTGGAAAAGAAGCCGCAAGTACGCAGTCTCCCAGAGGAGGACTTCTGAAGGAGGACAGCGTCGGCACCTACTGAGGAGGCGTCCACTTCTAGGACAAATGGACGCTGCGGGTCCGGGCGAGACAGAACAGGAGCCGAAGTGAATGCTGCTTTATGGCGATCAAAGGCTTCTTGGGCTTCTGGAGGCCAGGATTTGGGGTTAGCATTCTTCTTCGTAAGGGCCACCAGCAGGGCCACGAGTGTGGAGAACTGCGGGCCGAATTGTCTGTAATAGTTTGCAAACCCCAAAAAGCGCTGGATGGACCAGAGATCCACTGGTCGAGGCCACTGTAAGACCGCTGAAAGCTTAGAGGGATCCATCTGGAGACCTTGATCCGAGACGATGTATCATAGGAAGGGCAACAAGGTGCGTTCAAACAAGCATTTCTCCAGTTTGGCATATAACTGGTGGCTACTGAGACGTCTGAGCACCTGGCGGACGTGGTGGCGGTGAGTCTCTAGATCCGGAGAGAAGATTAAAATGTCAACCAGGTAGACAATAACACAGACATAGAGAAGATCGTGGAAGATCTCGTTGACGAAGTTCTGGAACACCACCGGAGCGTTGCAGAGGCCAAATGGCATGACAAGATATTCAAAGTGGCCATCTCGGGTATTAAAGGCTGTCTTCCATTCGTCGCCTTCCCGGATACGAATCAAGTTTTATGCTCCGCGTATATCCAACTCAGAAAAAATTTTTGTGCCACGCAGGCGATTAAACAGCTCCGAGATCAGAGGCAGGGGGTATCGATTTTTTATAGTGATTTTATTGAGTCCCCGATAATCGATACAGGGCCGGAGAGTTCCATCTTTCTTTTCGACAAAGAAGAAACCGACCCCCGCAGGCGAGGAAGACTTGCATATGAAGCCTTTAAGGAGATTCTCCTGGACATATTCTGACATCGCCTTGGTCTCCGGGACAGAAAGAGGGTAGACTCTGCCTCGGGGAGGAGTACTACTGGGTTGCGGGTCAATAGGACAGTCGAACGGCCGGTGCGGGGGAAGAGTTACGGCCTGTCTTTCGGAAAAGACATCGGCTAGATCCTGGTAAGGAGTGGGCAGACCCGGCAGAGGCGGGCCGTAGAGCTGGATGGAGTACAGGAAGGCATCGCGAGTGGCACATGGGCCCCAATGGATAATCTCGCCCGTGTTCCAGTCTAAGGTCGGGGCATGCTCTTGCAACCAAGGGAGGCCCAGGAGAATTTCGGAAGAGGAGCGAAGCAGAACGAGAAGTCTCAGAGTCTCCTTGTGTAGGGCACCTATCTGCAAGTTGAGGGGCACAGTGCAGAACCGAATAGCGTCATTTAGGCATAATCCACTGACGGAGGAGACGAACATGGATTTCGCAGAGGGATCACCGGGAGACGAAATTTGGAGACCAGAGCTTGGCTGACAAAATTTCCAGCGGACCCCGAATCAAGGAAGGCGGTGGCTTGAAAGGTGCTGTCTGGCGAAACTCCACAAAGTACGGGAATGGTCAGATGGGGAGAGGCCGCACTGACACCTAGGGATGCCTCTCCTGCGAGCCCTAGGTACGAGAGTTTCCCGGGCGCACCGGACAGTCCCCAATGAAGTGGCCAGAACCGCCACAGTAGAAGCACAGCTGCGTCTGACATTCTTCCTGGGTCAGGTGGGCTCTCTTGACCTGCATGGGTTCGTCCTCAGGAACCATTGGCGGAGGAAGTGGAGGTCGTTGGAAAACGGGAGCCAGCCGCCGTAGCCGGCATGGTCGGGCGACCTCCTGTTGGAGGCGGAGCTCTTGGTGTCTCTCGGCAAAGCGTATGTCGATTCGGGTGGCCAACCGAATCAGTTCATCCAGAGAGGAGGGCAGATCGCGAGCTCATCTTTAATGCGCCCCGAGAGGCCTTGCCAGAAGGTTGCCACCAACGCCTCATTGTTCCAGTCCAGTTCCGAGGCTAGGGTGCGGAACTGCACGGAGTAGTGACCCACAGTGGAGTCGCCCTGATGGAGACGGAGCAGAGCTGCTGCAGCGGAGGAGGTGCGGCCAGGTTCCTCGAAGACGGTGCGGAACCCCTGGAGGAAGGTTTGCAGATTTGCCGTCAACGGATCTCCTCGGTCCCATAGCGGAGTGGCCCAGGCCAAGGCTTCCCCCGATAAGAGGCTAATTATAAAGGCCACCTTAGCCTGCTTGGTAGGGAATTGATGCCCCAACATCTCAATGTGGATGGAGCATTGACTGATGAAGCCACGGCACTTCTTGGGATCACCATCATAGCGTGAGGGGAGCGGCAGATGCAGAGATGGTCCCGGGGCAGGAGCAGGTAGAGCAATGGATGCAGGAGCAAGTGGTGCGGACGTGGCGGTAGCAGTCGCAGGCGGGCCACAAGGTTCTGCATCAAGGCCGCGAGCTGGTCAATACGCTGGCTCTGCTGGGCGACGGCCGTCGTGACGTCCCGGAGATCGGGCAAGGGTACCCTGGCGGAATCCATGGCCAGATTGTTCTGTAACGGGTTGGTGGATTCGCTGGACCACCGCAAGCGATGATAGTTAAGTAACGCCAGGGAGAGGAGTCTAAGTAGCCCCCGGTATTCACCAGAGCCCGCCGCAAAGCGGGATGGACTTGCTGCGGCGTGAGGCTACCAGGTCGCTACCCCTGAAGTGATTTGCTTGCGATGGCGGCTGGGGGTAGTGCATGGTACAGAATCGTAATCCAGAGACGTAGTCGGGGACAGGTAGAAGGTCAGGATGGGCAGCAGAGGTTCGAGGTCAGAGACAGGCAGACGGTCAGGGCAGGCGGCAAACAGGCAAGGTCAGGAAACATAGCGGAACGGACTGGTACACGGGTAATCAATACGGAACTCCAATACTCTCTAAGACACTGAACGCACACCAACAATCTGGCAGAGAGTGCAGGGGGCGTGTACAATATATAGGACCAGCGGCCGTCAATTAGCAAATTACCAGCGGGCTGGCCCTTTAAATCCAGAGAAGCCATCACGCGTGCGCCCTATGCAGCGGGTATGCTTGGGCGACTTGCACAGGCAGGAGCAGGGAGCACAGGAGCGTGGACGGGTAAGTAAACTGGTGCAGCAGTCTGGGCAGCAGGGGGATGGTCGTGGGCGGCCGCGGGGAGCGACGGCACCCGCGCCAGCCCCCAAGACAGTTATTCGTCGCAGAAAATGTGTGGAGTTTTTTTATGATACCAAAAAATACCGGACACCACACTTGTTTGATATTGACGGATTCGTATCAACCTGTAGAATCCAGAGAACACATCATTTATACTGGAGAGTGAACGCCATAAGGGCAAAACTCCCGCAAACACGGCGCAAGTACTTTTTTTCACATTTTGCCCCATTTAGAATTCTTTTGCAGTTTCCCCAGTACATTCTATGGTTTGATGAATGACGCCATTAGAAAACACATTTTGTCCCGCAAAATAAAAGCCCTCATGTGTCTAAGTAGGTGGAAAAATAAAAAAGTTATGGCTCCGGGAAGGCGAAGGGGGAAAAACAGGCATCAAAAAAATAAATAGGCCTCAGCGTTAAGGGGTTAAAAGGATCGGACACTTTCCTAAGATCTCCAACAAAGAGTTTCCAAAGCAGAGAATTAAGTGACCTGCTGATGGAGCTTCAGGTTGCCAAGGCTGATGGAGACTTTCATTTCTGGACACTGGGCGTCAACCCCATAGTACAGAAACTACCTTACAGTTTTCAAGACAAGTGGTTCACCGAAGGCTCCTGGTTCAAAGAAAGGTACAACGTCTCGTTTACTCCATTCTCCTTTTCTCTAGACTTTGTACATAATCAAGCAAAGAGAAGAAATGATCCCAGTTTTGACTTCTCAACATCTGACACTACTCATCCAAAGTCACCATAGCTTGAAAGGCACGCCTGTTGCGGTGCACAAAACCAGTGTATCCCCCACTGATTACTCTCACAAAGCTAGCAGTACTGCAGAGACTGAGAAGGCCTCAGCAAGGGACCTGTTCAGAGAATGCCTTTGTCATAAGAAACCTCAACCACTGCTGAAATGTAGAGGATTTAGAGGAAAAACTCTTAGGGACTGCAAGGCTTTTCTCAAGGAAAATCATATTTGCTACAGATGTTGTGCATCAACTTCTCATTTTGCAAAGAACTATACAGCAAGTGCTCAGAATGTGACAGCAATGAACATAACACTGCTTTACACTCAGGACCAGCTCCATGGATTCTCACATTCTCAGACCAATCCACAGATCACGTCGGGGTCGAGAAAGAAACCATAAATCCTGAGGTGTCACCTCCGTGCAGAAAAGGTCTTCGTGGTAAATCCTGTTCCAAAATTTGTCTTGTTACAGTTTACACAAATGGTTACAGAGATAAAGCAGTGAAGCTGTATGTCATTCTTGAAGATCAAAGCAAGATCCCTCCATCAAAGCAAGATCCCTCCATCAAAGCAAGATCCCTCCATCAAAGCAAGATCCCTCCATCAAAGCAAGATCCCTCCATCAAAGCACGATCCCTCCATCAAAGCACGATCCCTCCATCAAAGCAAGATCCCTCCATCAAAGCAAGATCCCTCCATCAAAGGAAGATCCCTCCATCAAAGCAAGATCCCTCGCTAACTCAACCTTTATTTGATATCTTCAAGATTGAAGGACATTTGTCTTCTTATTTAAGACTTGCTCAGGTGTCAGAGAAGAGACAGGGAGAAGAGCTGCTGGCTATCAAATTGAATCCATAAATGGAGAAATGTCCCTAGCTCTGCCTACCTTGATTGAATGCAATCAAATACCTAACAATAGAGAGGCAATTCCTTCACCTGAAGCAGCATTGCATCAAGGACATCTGAAAACCATAGCACATTGCGTCCCTACACTAGACGCAGAAGCTTAGATAGTACTTCTCCTTGGAACAGACATCATAAGAGTCCACAAGGTGAGAAAGCAGTTAAATGGTGTCACGTACACACTCACCAGCACGTGACTGGGGGCCACTGTAATGGAGTCAATTTATTTCCACTTGCGCTCACCTCTCACTCAGGTAGCGAATCAAGCTTAAATCGCTCCCCAAGACAGTTCCAGCACCCCAAAGTTATCCGCTGCCAACACCTTCCTTCAATAATAAAAAGGACAGGAAATCAGATGGAAGGACTGATTCCAAAAAAGTATTTAAAGACACTTAAAAAACTGGGGTCTAAAGTCTTACCCACTTCAGGCCCCGGGAAATAACCTTGGCAAAGATTATCCCACAGTTTGGGTTTTGACCCAACGTCTTGGAAAATATCACCACACTCTATAGGGTTGGATACATCCACGGGGCAGGCAGTATCATACATAACTGGTTTGGATACATCTCTATTATTCATAGCAGATCGACATGCATCAGTGGGCCCAGGCACATCCACTGAGCTGTGGGTATCATGGACAACAGACTTAGGGATGCCCATCCCCCACATACCCATCTGAGATACACCCTTGGATACATTATTATTGTCCACAACAGTCTGAGTAACGACCTTAGGCTTGGATACCTTGTTATTGTCCACAACAGTCTGAGTAACGACCTTAGGCTTGGATACCTTGTTATTGTCCACAACAGTCTGAGTCAGGCTGGCTGGCTCAGATACTTTTGTAACTGGCACACCAGCTCCAGAGAAATTGGTGTCTTTTGCGGTAGACTTAGACACAGGGGCACCCAGCATTACAGACTGAGATGGACCCTGCTGCCGTATAACGGCTGCGGAAACATCTGCGGGCTGGGATACATCTGTGGCCCGCACAACAGTTTTAGGTAAATCGATGTCTGGCCCAACCAGCCTAGACACCGTAACATCCAGCACAACAGGCTGAGATACATCAGCAGGCCTCATAGCAGGCTGTGATACATCCATAGGCTTGGATACATCAGAGTCACAGCAAGTATCACAAAACATAGCACAACACATATCCTCCTCAGGTGCTGGGGGGTCCTTGATAGGAGGAGGGGTAACATAGGGGAAGTCCCTGGTATCCCCATGGATTTCTGGCCACACATCAGTGGGGGCGCTATCGGGGATCCCCCATTCTTTAGACTCTGGCTTGGTTCTCTGTTCCCAACACACTCCTCAAGGTTAAGGCTCAGCAGGTGGCTTGTTTGCAGGTCCTTGCAGGGCCTCTGTGCTGGGATCGGAGAACAAAATAATGTGAGAGCTGTGACTGTCAGCTTGAGAATTACACAGTTGGGGG
Organism: Phyllomedusa bahiana; assembly: GCA_025379985.1. NCBI lineage: Eukaryota > Metazoa > Chordata > Amphibia > Anura > Hylidae > Phyllomedusa > Phyllomedusa bahiana. The sequence continues at coordinate 31,480 of JAODAL010032221.1, read as the reverse complement.
CCTGCAGACTCTTCCACATCAGCTTGCAATTTGAGCTCCTCTGCAGGGGATTTAGCCTGGGACTGGTCAGTTGACACACAAATCCGACGCTTGCAGACATCCTGACTATGGGTCACAGGTGAGACATAAGGACAGTCATTTTGCACAGTACACATATCAGCGACATTATTCAGAGGTATATCCACTGTCAGATTTCCCTTCACATCCGGGCATTTCCCAGAAGTGTTGCACAGTCCCTGTGGGGAATGCTGGCGTTGCATCCAGTGGAGGAGCTGGAACATAATTAACTTGCATTTCTCCCAGGTCCATCCCCAATAAAACCGGAGAGGGGATAATAGCAGAAACCCCCACTTCTCTCATCCCTCGGCCCGCTCCCCAGTTCAGATAAATGCAAGCCATTGGTATAGTAGAGCGGACTCCGCCAAATCCGGTTAGGGACATGGTCTTTCCTGAAATAATGTCTTTATCATCCACCATCTCTGGGCGCACAACAGTCACCTCTGCTCCACTGTCTTTGAAGCCCATGGAGTCTTTTCTGCCCACGATGACAGGTTGAAGGTTATGTTTTCTCTTCCCTGCATTCCCAGTTATAAGATAGATGGAAGGGCCGGTTCTGGGGGCTCTGTGGACTCTGGCATCCTGTTGGCGACATAGGAGTCGGCCAGTTCGGCCGCTTCGCCGGACGTCTTGGGCTTCCAGTCGCAGACAAATTGCCGCACATCCACAAGACAGACATGAAGAAGCTGCTCCTTGACCATTAGATCCTTCAGGTCATCAACACTTGTAACAGAAAGTCTGTCCACCCACTGATTGAGAGCACCCCTCATGCTGCTCTCCAAATCTGCGTAGCTGTCAGTGGGACCCTTCTGCAGGCTTCAAAATTTGTTGCGAGACACCTCCGGGGTGAGGTGATATTTCTTGACCAGAGCTCTCTTTATGGCATCATAGTCCCCGTCTTGCTCTGGTGGGAGGTCCGAAAAAACCTCCAAGGCTTTGCCCCTTAGTCCTGGGGTCAGATATCGTGCCCGCCGCTCTTTGGGAAGATGATATTGTCTGCAGGTTTTTTCAAACCCTCTTAGGAAAACATCTAAGTCCCCATTCTTTTCTATCACAGGAAAGTGTTCTAGTTGAGGTTTCAGGGGGTTTGTATCCTGGGCATGAGGCTGTGGCGAAGCCTCACCCCTTTCAAGTCATGCCAGCTGTAACTTGAGGTCCCTCTCAGCCTGGTGCTCAGCAGCCTCTCGTTCTCTCACCACCTGGCGCTAAGCAGGCTCTCGCACGGCCTGGCATTCAGCAGCAGCAGCCTCTCTCTCTGCTTGTTGGTATTGCAGGATAAGTTTTAGGCGCAAATTGGGGTCACAAGCACCTAGCTGCTGCAAAGTCATGCCCAGAGCAGAGTCCATGCCTCCCTGAGAACTGTCACTGCGTGTGTCCTCAGGGGAAATTATTTCGGGAGCAATTTCCATCAATTCGACATCTGGTGGGGTGTCAGTTTCGTTCTCTGACGCCGTGTCCAGGTGCTCCAAATCCTGCTCCACGAGCTCACGAATCAGCAGAACCTTCGTCTTGGCTGCTGGGTCCATCCCTCTCTGCTCACAGAGGGTGATGTGAGCTTCCTTGCTCTGCTTCTTGTATAGGGCTGACATCTTCACACAGCACCCTTTGTCAAATAAAAGATAGAAAAGAAAAACCAGGGAGGGGAGATTGATTGCACGTATGTCAGGTAAGCACTGCGTTAGTTCTTGTAAGACTGGTGTAATCCTCACCAAGATACAGCCAGTCCTTTAGTGCAGGGAATAATTGCTTAAACCAAGCACTAATGCTGTAATAAAAAGAAAAATATCCCACCATTCTACCACCAATTTGTCATGTACACACTTACCAGCACGTGACTGGGGGCCACTGGAATGGAGTTGATTTATTTCCACTTGCGCTCACCTCTCACTCAGGTAGCGAATCAAGCATAAATCGCACCCCAAGACAGTTTTAGCACCCCAAAGTTATGCACTGCCACCACCTTCCTTCAATCACCAAAAGGACAGGAAATCAGATGGAAGGACTCTGATCCCAAAAATATTTAAAAACACTTAAAAAACGCTTACCGAGTTACCTCACTGCTCTCCAGCAGCTACAGGGTTAAAAAAAATTTCTTCAAGATAATGGGTTTTGGCAGCGACAAGAACAAACTTATTAATTGTAATTTTAATTTTAAACGATTACAGTGCTTACATAGAAAAAACAATAACAAAGAATGACAACAAAAAACGTTAAAAAAAAAAAGGGAAAACTTAGAAAGTTTCACACTTACAATGTTTCAGTTTTTCAAATACAGGGAATGGATGAAGAGGGGGACACGGGAAATCAAAAATTGACCCCAAGCATAAACCCCAAATTTTATCTCCATGTGTTTATGGGCCCAAACCTTCCAGGTTTCCCCACCTTACCTCACTCATAATCTGCTGCCTTTTACTGGCTAAGATATAATGGGGTGGGGGACCCTTGATGCTAATGGGGGTTGGGTCTTACTATCACCACAAGAGCAACACGACTGTGCTTCTGCTTGAAGATCAATGACCTAGTCCATTGGGGGACCCGGTTTTATGACGGGAATGGGTCAGAAGGCAGCCATGCCGATAAGAGCTCCCCTTTTAATCAATTTTGATGGCTTTTTATGATACGAAGGGGGCAAAAAAGTAAAAAAATATGCTCTTCGCAAGGCGCGGGGGTTATGAAAAAAAATTTGGGTAACAAAAATTGACAAAAAGATTTGTTTATGTTTACAGATCAATTTTTAAAAATTTCCACCCCAAGGGGGGTGAAAACTGCACAGGTTTGTAAGGGACAATACAAGCACTCTGAATACCACTACCAAAACACAAAAACATACAACAATTCCTATCAGTTTAAAAGCCCTTATGAAAACATGGGACATTGCCCCTCACAAATGGCCTCACTTTCCCACAATGCTTAAAAGCTTGCCCAAAAAGGGGGGGTCCTCAAATTTGATGTCTGCCGAATATGTTCACACCCAAATGTAAACTCGCCTACCAACTCATTTGAGAAGGGGCATCCACCCCTTTTTTAAAACCCTCCCCTAACAGATTTTTCATCAAAGAAACTTACAGAGATTAGAACCTTTCCTACCTGAAGACAGGATCTTTTGGGGTTGCACAGATTTCATAGTTAAAAGGGAAGATCAAAGATACCCCCTCCATTGAAAAAGGGGGCTTTCCTGAAGAAAATGGAAAAAAGGATTTTTCAGGTTAATTTAAACAGCTGGGTCACAACGCTTCCCTTTAAAAAACAAAATGCCATCTCCCAAAAGGGACCAAATTGAATGCCCTTTTTTCTGAAAAAAAACGCAACTTCCAAAAAACCAATAAAAGGACAAATTTTTTTCTCTTTATAACAAGATTACTTTCAAAACCCCGGGAAAAGTACCCCACCCCTAAAAACAAGAAAAACACTGGTACCCTGCCAATCCCAGGGGCCCCCCCCAAAAACCAGGGCTAATCCGCAGGATTCGCTCCACCCCAAAAGGGTCCCCTTAATGAGTTTTTCTGAAGGACCAACCTCAATAATACTCCTTGGGTCCTCATCAATTCTGCAAAAAACCCTTTTCGCATTGTTTGGAATGCCAAAAAAATGTTCCAGGATTTTCCCATTAACCCCCCCACCGCCCCCAGCCAGTTTGGGCCTCCCCACAGAGCCCAGGTTTGAAATCTACCCGGTCACTTATGTGGGGAAAAACTTTTTTAAAACTTTTCCTTTCCCGGGGTTTAAGACGTTTTCTCGGACACATTGTGCTTTTAAATTATAAAAATTTTTGTCCAAACAATCCTTGTTTATTTTGTGAAAAAAAATCAACATATTTGGGAAAAATTTGGAAAAAATTGCCATTTTCAAAGTTTAAAAATGTTGTGTTAGGACAGTTTCCAAAAGCTACTAATTGCATCAATTTTTAAATGTATTTTATTTAAGACATTAGGGGGCTTAGAAATATCATCATAATTTTTCACATTTTCAAGAAAATTTCAAAAAGATTTTTTTTTGGGGCCAGTTTTTGACTGACTTTGAGGGTCGTATTTAAACAACCCCATAAGGACCCCCTAAAAACTGCCCCCATAAAGTATTTACAACAGTGTGTATGAAGTTTGTTATCCCTTTAAGTATTTCACAGGGATTAAAGCAAAGTGGAGGGGAAATTTCAAAATTTAACTTTTTTTTGCAGACTTTCTGTTTTTTCTTACATTATTCACACGAACACGGTAGAGGTGAGAAAGTAAATTCAACTCAACATCAATTCCCCAGATTCTGCCGTTTTCAGAGATCTCCCATATGTGGCCCTAGTGCGCTATTTGGCTCAACCACAATCCTCAGAGTAGGAAGAGGAGGAGCACCTACTGGACTCTGGGGTCTCATTTTCATTAGGATTTTCTTTACTCTCCATTACAGGTTTGCAGACGCTAAAACTTAATAAAGACTCCTATAAAGACCCCATGTTGGAAACTACACTCCTTAAGGAATATACCCAGGGGTGCAGAGAGTATATGGACCCCACAAGTGTTTACAAAATTTTTCTAGCATTAGACTGTGAAAATTTAAAAAATATTTTTTTTCCAAGGACAAACAAAGCAGCACAAGTGAAAAACAGCTCACCCTTCATTAATGGCACAGTAACTCCATGGTGTTAAGATGGTTAATTCTTCGGAATTAGAAAGAGTTGATGCGCCCGTGGCACCCGCAGGCCTTGCTCCATACTAAGTATCCTAAGTTGCCTTCTCTGACTAAGTTGTCTCCACTATTCCGAGACACAATAATGGCCTGGAAGGAGCTGAGGAAACGCTTGGGCCTTTCTTTCGCGCTCTCCAAGGACATGCCCATTTGGGACCATCCCGAGTTTCCGCTGGGTCAATGTAACCCGATGTTTAGGAAGTGGAGGGAGGTGGGTTTGGGTACTATGGGCCGGTTGATGCATGAGAAGGCTCGGAGATGGCTAAAAGCCCCGGAGATGCTTGAGAGGTTCGCCTTACCCAACTCGCAACTTTTGGCTGCCTACCAGCTTTTTTATTTCTGTAATGGGAGACTAAAAGATGTCTCCAAGGAGACCATTCCTAACGATTTTGACACATTTGTCACCACCCACAAGGAATTATACTGTCTTTCGAGGCTCTACGCTGACATGAGAGGGGGGTGTAGGAAACGAGTAGCCTCTCAGGCATTCCACTACTGGAGTCGCCAATTGGGAAATGCCCAGATCCCAGATATGATCCCGAAGGGTGTTGTGACCATACGAAAACACATTATCTGTGAGACCTGGCGGGAAACTTACTTTAAAATAATACACAACGCCATATATGCTTTCAATCTTCCCCCCTCTCAAAACTTCCCCGATAGATTGCACCATTGCCCCAAATGCGCCACACATAAAAAGGACCTATGGCACGGTTTGTGGGAGTGCAGCTATACACAATCCTACTGGGACACAATCCTTCAATATATCCAGCTGCACTTTGGGGTCACCCTAGAGAAGCATTATGTACTCCTGATCTTCCACTGCCCTAGGCCTCCGGAGGCGGATGGGGGAGAGGGCTCTGAGGAGTCAGTCCACTCCACCGGTCTTCCGGGAATAATTCATATTGCCCTTTCAGCAGCAAAATGAAGCCTCTTACAGTTATGGCTGAAGCCCACTCTCCCGTCGATCTCCGGGGTCATGAAGCAGCTGGAGGATTATCTTATAGCTGACAAACTGGAGACAGAGAGCGTGAGGAGATCCGAACCCCAGGGTTTTTTAGGCGCTGGAGAACCTTTAGTGAGTCGCATTACTCTGACAAAGAGATAGAAGCCCTTATGCAAAGGTTCCAATATACCACTTGGTATTGTAAAGAGGGGATCGGGGGTACTTTGGGGAGACTTCAGGTCTGAAGAATCCCGGCAGTGTGTATGGGGTTACATAGAGGATCGCACTGTCGCGAGAGATGAAGATAGGACGCATATGCACTTTAGTAACGTTGATATTTTGTTTAATTTCCTTTATATCTTTGTAAGATGTTGTTTCTCTCTGTATGGATCGTTTACATATTCCAGGCACAGGCCTGGAGATTATGCAATCATATGATGTGATCACTATTACATGTCAGAGATATATGTTATCTGTTAATTGTTTGAAAATGCAATAAAAAATTTGTTTTTTAAGATGGTTAATTCTCCTGCACGGAAGGCTGCCGGTCAGCATCCAGTCACATATACTTTGCTTTGAGCACAAACTCCGAAGATCCAGCAGGTAATAATGTCCAAATTCTTTATTATGACATATTAAAAGCTCACAGAGACTTAAAAAGCATATAGAACACCAACGCGTTTCCGGCCAGCATGGCCCTTGTTCACAGCTTTGTGGGCTCCATATGCTAACGGTAACTTCAAACCAACGTATAGGATCTAGATTTTTTTAAGGTTTAAACGGATTGGCTAATGCATTCTTGTAGAAGAAGGAGGGGGGATTGAGTTATAAAAGTTAGAACTGGCTCGGAGCCAGGTGAAGACATAGTTTGTATAGGCTACATGCTGTACACTATGTGTGTCTTCCAATGTTTGCATTAAATAAATCTTGGATATTTTTACCTTCCCCTGATTTTTTTATTTGAAAACCCAGTCAACATCTAAATGCTGTTTTGGCGACTACAATACCTGGCACCCAACGTGGGGCTCAGACATCCAATTTTAACATCTAAACAACAGTACTTGAACAGCAGAATGAGTAGCTGCATATCAAATCAAAATGTAAGCTTTTAATTTTAATTGTTCAAAAATTTCTGTTCTTAAATTTCTTTCTCTGCTGCGTTTCCCCCGAATCCCTAGTCGGTAAGAACCCCATGAAAAATATGAATGATTGATCTGGTTAGTTTTTAAAATTTGTAAAGTGTGCTGTTTGAACAGTGATTGAGTCGATTGAAATAAAAAAAAAAAAATAGGGGGTTTTGTCTGAAAGGGGTGTATGTTAATTGTGACACTTGAGCTCTGTTGATGAGCACCCAAGTGAAAGAAATTAACCAACAAACCCCAGGGGTGGGAAAAATTTTTGTTTGGGACACATCTGAACTGGTTTATATGATAATAAACTCCCCTGAAAGGGGGTTCAAATCGATTTCATTTGAAAACCCCATGGTTTTTGTTGGGTTGAGTTTTTGAAATTGTTTAAATAGAATTTTGTTTTGTTTTTGTAAAAAGGTCAAAATGCTGCGGAGTGAGAGTGGTGAAGCAGTGTCCTGAGTTGGCTGCAATGTGCGTGTAGAAAGGACATTCTTGGGGAAGGGGGGGAGTGAATCCCCCAGGAATTAAATTGGTGAAACAGGTAATGTCAGAACAGTGATTCTGATTGGGGTCTACTGCTCTCTATAATTGAATATAGTGGTTATTGCAAATAGTGATGGATTAGAGAAATTATTTCAGTCCCTTTGGTTAAGCCAGACAGACAGGATCATTGGATTTTGTCTTAGGTAGGACAACCAGAGTCTTTTTTTGTTTTTGTTTATAGTTAGTTGAACCAGAACAGCCGGTCTAGTATTTTGTGTCTAACCAGAGGCAAGATGCTAACTGGGGTGTGACGACACCATAGAATATAGCTCTTAGATAGGGGTAAAGTGCCGGATCTAGTGAGTGGGAAAAATTTGCAAACAAGTAATGGGTAACTTGTTGAGCAGTGAAAAGTTATCTCTTAAAGGAAAGAGTGCAATAGCCATAGTGGAGGAAAGAGCGGGAAAACAAGCAGTGGAGAATAGTCGCAAATTATTGAAGGAAGTAGGGCTGACTAAAGAAGGGACCTTGGACATTGATTTATGGAAGAATCATAGAGGGTGGTTGGCTGATAATGACTTGTCTGAAGAAGCAGAGAAATGGGAGAATGTGTCTAGGGAAGTATGGCAAGAAGGATGTAGAGAGACCACTATAGGAAAGAGTATACGGTATGATAATGATTATGAGGATAAAGAGGATGAGAAGACTAATAAACCTCCCATTAAGACGCCACCACCTTATATTACACCCGGTGGATGGACTTGTCTATGCCACATCCAGAATCCCGATGGGAGGGAGACTTGTGTAAGTTGTGGGGCACCCCAACCAAAATCCAGAACTGGCCTGTATCCCATAGTGACTCGCACCCAAGTAACTGGGGGGGCATGTGGGACCTATTGCTCCTCCTGCTGCATTCCAGGGGTACATTACTCCCCTCATGACCCCTGCACAAAACATATTTCGAGGAGTACCCACACCTCTTACGATCCTAGATATGTGGCCGGGCGACAATAGCACAAGTCAGGATTCCTCAACAACTGAGTATGCTATACTACCAGATGCGGGAGATGGGGGAGACAGATATTGCCTCTACAGGGTCAGGCCCTTGCCCAAGTGCCACAGACTGTTCAGGTGACTGAGTATGGAGTCCAGGAAGAGGGGATAAAGAGGGAAGCGAGGGAAAGAGGAAATGAAAGGATGATGAGAGAAAGAGGGAACCAGAGAGAAGAAAGGGAAGGGGGGATGAGGAAAAGAAGAGGGGAGAAAGAAGGAAGGGAGGGATGAGGAGAGAAAGAGGGGAGAAAGAGGCAGGAGAAGAATGAGGAAAGAAAGAGGGAAGGGAAGAACAAGGAGAGAAAGAGGGAAGGTAGTGATGAAGAGAGAAACTGGAAAGGGAGGGTTGATGAGAGAAAGAGGGAAGAGGGGAAAAAGAGGGAAGGGAGGGATGATGAGAGAAAGAGGAAAGGGAGGATGAGAGAAAGAGGAAAGGGAGAGATGAGAGAAAGAGGGAAGGGAGGGATGAAGGGAGAAAGAGGGAAGGGAGGAATGAAGAGAGAATAAAGGGAAGGAGGCAGGGATGAGACAGCAGGGAGGGGTTACCATCCATATCTCCATTACTGATTAGACATACAGCAGGGAGTGAGGTCACCATATTTGGAGCTCACTTCAGAAAAGATTCTTTATCTCTAACAATGATTATCTTTTGTTCATGGATAAGCAGTTGTTTTCACTCCTTGGAGCACTTGTAGCTTTGTGTATTGAAGATTCAATCTCCTGCACTTATGTCTTTGTAATGTCTCAGCTAGTTATAGAGGAGCTAAAAATGCCAATCACTGCTATAGGCCCACCCACAACCTGAACAGGAAGTGTGAGCCTGAAGCTGGCTGTGACTCTGTATAACAGCATAGTGAGAAAACCCCTTTATTGTAATTACAAAAAGCACCAAATATTAGCATTACACAAAGACTCTAAGTATCCAGATCTTAGGTATGTCTAGATTACCAGTGTAAACTCCTGCATCGTGTATAGGTTCCCTGTTATGTGAGAAAATCAAGGAAAAGAAATACCAGCACTGAACTCCTAGTCAGTGCCGTATAACAACCAGTGCATAGAAATCCTCCATAAAGTTCCCAAGGGGGATTGACGGCCAAATGAAGACCTGAAATAACACATCCACCATACACCGGAATATAATTGCAAAAATGTATTTACATATATTAGAGACACGGATCATTTAATAGAAGAAACTATCATAGCACCAAATTCAAGGATATTGCTGAACAGATGTTTAACAAAAAAGTCTTGGGGTTTTTAGTAAGTGAAAAGACGTCTTTTAAACGATGTTTCGGCGGCAGCCTTTTTCAAGAGACATCAAAGATTGTATGGTACATGGAAAAGATGCAGAATATTGAGGCGACACAAGATAGTGGAGGCGGAAAGGGATGTAGGAGAAGGGATCAGGTATAATGCACACACAGGTGCACAAAGAAAATAATGAGGGCAACAAAGTAGTGTGAGCGTCCTCCAGTAGGTACCCGCCGAGGGGAGAGAGAATGTGCCGGGGGAAAAGCGGCGGGACGTCCGGAGCTCGGCGGGTACTATTCTGGTGAAAGTATTATTTCAAATCTATGTGGACCAATGGTCCTTCTCCACCGCTGGCACCCACTTTATCGTGCTTTTCTTAAGGTGTGCGTGACCTTTTACGAGTTTTTGGCCAAGTAAAGACCTTGATGAACCTAAGGTCGGTAGTCTTCTCCTCTTTGAGTGGGCTACCAGCCGCTCAGGGGAAGATGTCGTAAGTTTCCATTCTCCGGTGGAAGGATTTCTAGGTTAGAGCAAAAGTTCTGTAAGTTCTCCAAATTACAGAGCGATGCTGAAGTGGAAGCCCAGTGGTGCAGTATGTAGTATCACGCTCCTTCAGTATTGTGAGTAATGGCTTCAAATGTCATCTCCTTTAAAAAGTCAGCCATGATATATCTGGAGATCTATTGAACGCTGGGCACGAGCCTTATTCATAATTCTTCCTTCTAACTCCAAATCCTGCACACAGCATACAATGACCCAGGAGGGTGGGGAGGGGGGGGTTTCGGGGAGACTTCAGCCTAAGGGACAGATATAATGTAATTCAATGGGATGAAGGCTCCTCCAATAAAGCTTTACATATGGATTCCAGGGTCTGTTGAATATTTTCCTCCCATGTCAGCTCAGAAATGCCTCCAATTCGGATAATATTCCATTGGACCCTGTTATCCACATCCCCGGTTATGTCGGTTAGTGTCCCGTAACCCCTTGTACTTCGGAGAAATATTGGTGATCATGGGTCTCCTCAAGAGATGGAGATGTTTAAGGTAGCATTGCCAGTCAGGGATCTTGGCTATGGCAGGTTTCGCAGACCCATGTGCGACCTCCAAGGAGTCGGATGAGATTTCCCATTTATCCAGAGTCCTCAGTTAAAATGGCAGGCTGTCCATTTCCCGGCGCAGAAGGTGCAGACCATACAGGAATCTTTGTGGTGGAATGGCTCTAGGTTTTTTCTGGCCTCTCTGCTAGCATTGTGTTTTAGGAGGCAGAGGGTACAGCTATCCAGCCAGGAAGGGTAGCAATAATGGAGGGAAGCCCAGAGAACCCTCAGAGGATCAAAATAGCTCTGCAATGCAGGGGGCAAGTGCATAGTATCTATGGGCTGATTCAGGGGGCTATAGTCTCCCACACCCTCCATCACAGAGCTCAGAGTATCCCCAAGTCCATCTCCCATAGGGGATAAACTTTTAGGTTTCGACACTCGTGAGAGCAGACACCCCTAAGTATAAGAGCTTGTCCCTCAGTGATGGTGGGACATGTGCCGTGGGTGTCACCGCCATGTCTCTTGTGCAAGTTCCTCCAGGCCCCCAGGGAGACAGAGTAGGGATGACGCTGTGCTGAGCCTCGGAGTTTATCAGGCGAGGTGTCTGTAGAGACTGTTCAGCACAAGCAGTTGACACGGTATTATGAGTAGGCAGCAACTTGCTAGCCAGAGTGAGGAGAGAGGAAAATAGTGTTGTATTGCAGGTGCCAGTAGCTCCTTTTTGTCTCATCAGTCCCAGGATCACCATGGATTGACCCCCATGCTGGCAGTTTCCTGCAGAAGCTTTTAACTATATTGGTTATCTGATCCGGTGTCTAACTATGCTCCAGTTTGAGGAAATTTGAGCTCTTCACGTGGGGGTTGCATAGGAGAAATCCCAGGTTGTTGCCACAAAAGTAGTCCAAGTTAGCAATAATGAACGTGAAGCTGAGGTAATGACACCAAGTGGTTGTCAGAGGGTGGGGGCGGGTGGCAGATAATCTGGCAGAGGAGAACAAGATCAGCACCAAGATGGAGGCGGTGAGATGAGTGCCAAGAGAGAGACACGGATAGATCAGTGCCTAAGGAATGACCCCAAGAATGCGCGACACTGGGAATGACACCAAGAAGGACGCCAAGGTAGGGCATGACACCGAGAAATCTGCCCAAGTAGGGCGTGACACCGGGAATGACGTGACACCGAGAAGACCACCACCAGGAAAGGACGTAATTCAAGAATGGGCGTAATACCAAGAATAACACCAAGAAAGGACGTGACACCGAGAAGAATGCCAAGAATGCACATGACACAGAAAAGACCGCCACCAAGAAAGGACGTAACACCAAAAAAGGGCGTGATACCGGAAATAACACCAAGAAAGGACGCGACACAGAAAAGAACGCCAAGAAAGGACATGACACAGAGAATGACACCAAGAAATTACATGACACCAAGAAAGGACGTGACACGGAGAAGGACACCACAAAGAAAGGACGTGACACGGAGAAGGACACCACAAAGAAAGGACGTGACACGGAGAAGGACACCACAAAGAAAGGATGTGACACGGAGAAGGACACCACAAAGAAAGGACGTGACACAGAGAAGAACACGACTAAGAAAGGATGTGACAGAGAAGAACACAACCAAGAAAGAACATAACACCGAGAATGACGCCAAGAAAGGACGTGACATAAAGGACACCAAGAAACGACGTGACACAGAGCAGAACACCACCAAGAAAAGACGTGACAGAGAAGAACACAACCAAGAAAGAACATAACACCAAGAATGACACCAAGAAAGGACGTGAAACAGAGAAGACCACCACCAAGAAAGGACGTAACACCAAGAATGGGTGTGATACTGGGAATAACACCCAGGAAAGGACGTGACGCCGAGAAGGACACCAAGAAAGGACGTGACACCGAGGAGGACACCAAGAAAGGACGTGACACCGAGAAGGACACCAAGAAAGGACGTGACACCGAGAAGGACACCAAGACAGGACGTGACACAGAGAAGGACACAAGCAAGAAAGGACGTGACACAGAGCAGAACACCACCAAGAAAAGACGTGACACAGAGAAGCCCACCACCAAGAAAGAACATAACACCGAGAAGGACGCCAAGAAAGGATGACACGGAGAATGACACCCAAGAAAGGACGTGACACAGAGAAGACCACCACCAAGAAAGGACATAACACCAAGACCACCACCAAGAAAGGACGTGACACGGAGAAGACCACCAAGAAAGGACGTGACACCGAGAAGACCACCACCAAGAAAGGACGTAACACCAAGAATGGGTGTGATATCGGGAATAACACCCAAGAAAGGACGTGACACGGACACCAAGAAAGGACGTGACACCGAGGAGGACACCAAGAAAGGACGTGACACCGAGAAGGACACCAAGAAAGGACGTGACACCGAGAAGGACACCAAGACAGGACGTGACACAGAGAAGGACACAAGCAAGAAAGGACGTGACACAGAGCAGAACACCACCAAGAAAAGACGTGACACAGAGAAGCCCACCACCAAGAAAGAACAAAACACCGAGAAGGACGCCAAGAAAGGATGACACAGAGAAGGACACAAGCAAGAAAGGACGTGACACAGAGCAGAACACCACCAAGAAAAGACGTGACACAGAGAAGCCCACCACCAAGAAAGAACATAACACCGAGAAGGACGCCAAGAAAGGATGACACAGAGAATGACACCCAAGAAAGGACGTGACAGAGAGAAGACCACCACCAAGAAAGGACGTGACACCAAGAATGGGCGTGATACTGGGAATAACACCAAGAAAGGACGTGACACGGAGAAGACCACCAAGAAAGAATATGACACTGAGAACAACGCGACCCCAGGAATAACTAAGTGAATGAGCATTTTCTTCATTGAGCAGTTAAGACGTTGATATCTTCTTGTACAGACTCTGCCCACGGAGTTTATAACAGTGTGGTATATCTTCTCTAGTTGGTGTACAGAGATATTCCTCTGTGAAAGATCCAGACTGCGGAGTTATTAAACTTTCTTCAGGAAGGCTTGTAGGCGGGTCTTAACTATAACACTTTAAAGTCCCTTTGGCTGCCTTAAATGCATGCTTCGAGTTCATATTCTCTAACAATCAGCTGGTGAGGTATCAAGACACTTGGTCAGATCCATCTCTGGGATCTATATGCAGAAGAGGAGATAAGAAGGAGATACAGAGCACAGCGCTGCTGGTGTATTATCCCCGATTATATGGAGGTTTCATACCCTGGTGGATACAAAACGCGTTGTTTTTACAATAAAATACCGAATCTTTACTTGTGGGACCTGCGCTTATTAATACAATGGAAATATATTCTTGGTCTCGAGCCAGACCGAGAGGTGAGAGATCGTTAACTCCTAGTTTGAACCGTGTAATCTCTGGGATCTAGCGATTGTTTTGAAGCGGTTGTCAGCAGATCCATTCAAATTGCTGGAAGAAGTGGACTTTGAATTTCTAGTGTTTCTACTGGCAGCTGTTGGCTCAGTGAATTGTAGGCTCTCCATTGGTTAGCCTCACCTCAAAATATTACCAGTTTGTATAGATCTTCGGACTGTTCCTTCAATGGAGATATTCTGCCTGTTTTCCCTGCTCATTGCCTACAGGCTGGAGATGTGGATCTACAAGCTTTAGCTGTTAAAATGGCGACGTGTATCTATCTGGAGAGATCGAGGTCCGGTAGATTATCCGAGAGACTGTTTATCAGCAATTTGGTGCCAGAAAAGGCCAAGCAGCCAGTAAACCCCCTTTGGCTTTGTGGCTGAGATTGTTGTGCCACTTCAGGTCATTTGCTTCCTGGGCCTCAGCCCATACTTTCGTGAGGCACTACAAGTTGGACGTGCCTTACCCTGAGCATTCAGCCTTTGGCACAAGAGTGTTCAGTGCAGCCTACTCCCACTCCATTTCAAGACCCATTGGTGCTGCAGAGGAGGACAAGCAAGACAAAAATTTGCAAACCTGAGATGTTCTTTTCCGTGAGTTGGAGGCAGCTGTAGCCACCATTAAGTTCTTTTTGCAGTGAGACTTTGCGTTTCACACCCAGGTGTAGGTTTTATGCCGTTTATAGTGAGGAGGTGAGGCGCAGGATTAACGGTTTACTTGCTGCTTTTTAGTAGTTTCTGTCCTTATTCAGGGTAAGAATGCAAAACCCAATGATGCTGCCTCAAACGCAAGGAAAAGAAAAATTCAGGAAAGCAAATGTTCGTCTTACTGCGTTGTTCTAGTAAATTCTATGAACCTCCCAGAATGAATCCCTGGGGCCCAGAAGGTCTTCCAGGGGCGAAACCTCAAGGCCTATGTAAACCTGCAACAGTCCTCATATAGAGGAGGCTCCGAAATCCACAAGGTGTTTTTTCCTTCTGGTGCCGATGTGCGAGCCGCCCCCTTGGAAAGCAGGATCTGGCTGTATCTTTCTATGAATGCGACTCTGCAAACAAACTTGTCAGTTCCCTGGAGACTCGCAGCCGGAAGAACAAATTCACGGGAAGCTCGGCCAAGAACCATCACTGAGGCTGCAGCTCTACAAGAAGAGGCTGGACACAGACAAGACGCAACTCCAGAATAGATCAAGGGCTTTACTGACAAAGGATTTATACAAAATATCAGATCTGTAGATAAAACCTGGAAGGATTCAGCGATAAATGATCTAGAATAGAAAAGTACAAGATGATTAATCATAGATTATAACGTACGAGACCCCGCGCCCCTGGCGTGAAGTCCATAGATCAGGGAGGCCGCGATGTGCCGCCCTCCGGGGTGTAACACCAGTGATCGGCCCTGCAGTGTATATATGATGAATGGGAGTCACTCCACAGACGCAAAGATGGGTAGAGGTTGTATGAGCGCAAAAATCAGAGTAGACGAGATGCAACGTCCATTAGGGAAGTTACAGAAGGCAACTGAAATTTACCCCCAACTGGCAGCAAGATGCAACGATCGGCTGATGCAGGTCAAGATTCCCGATATGTTCTATACTGTATAGGGTGTGGCATCCTCAGGGCCCCTGTACTATGGACGTGCTGTAGTTATGTGTTATATATAGCATGCAACATCGTCAGGGCCCCTGTACTATGATAATATGGGGCCCTAGGGCGTGCTGTAGTTATGTTATATATAGTATGCGACATTGTCAGAGCCCCTGTTCTATGACACTGTGGACCGGCAGCAGGACCCTGGACATGCCGTAGTTACATGTTATACAGGGAAGGAAATAAGTATTTGACCCCTTGCTGATTGTGTAAGTTTCCCACTGACTAAGACATGAACAGTCGATCATTTTAATGGTAGGTTAATTTTAACATTGACAGATAGAACATCCAAAATAACACCCAGGAAATCACATTGTATAAATGATAGAAATGTATTTGCATTTTGCAGTGAGAAATAAGTATTTGATCCTCTGGCAATCAAAACTTAATACTGGGTGGAAAAACCCTTGTTGGCAAGCACAGCAGTCAGAGGATTTTTGTAGTTGACCATGAGGTTTGCGCACATGTCAGGAGGAATTTTGCTCTACTTCTCTTTGCAGATCATCTCTAAATCATTAAAGGGGTTGGCTCACTACATTGATTACTCTGACCTCAGTCCTGTTTTCTTGGTTTCATTTTAAACTTAGGGGCATGTTTACTGGCTACTACTAGGCTGCAGTATATGCTAGGTCTGTAGCTATAGCGACCAGTGCAGGCAGCCTATCAGGAGAAATAGAACAGGTTTGTAGCTATAGCGACCTGAGGAGCTGATGCAGCCCAAACGAGAGGGAATATCTCGGAATAGGTAGGACACTGGTAATGGACACATATTGCAAAGTGACTTGTTTTTGTAAGATCTTTAACATGAAAAGCAGCAGCGACCCCTGTTGTAAGACAACCCCTTTAAGATTTTGAGCCTGTCGCTTGGCAACTTGGAGCTTCAACTCCTTCCATAAGTTATCTATCGGATTCAGGTCTGGAGACTGGCGAGGCCACTCCATGACCTTAATGTGCTTCTTTTTGAGCCACTCCTTTGTGGCCTTGGCTGTATGTTTGGGTCATTGTCTTGCTGGAAGACCCGGCCACCACCCATTTTTAATGTCCTGGTGGAGGGAAGAAGGTTGCGGTCCATGGCTCCATCCATTCTCCCATTGATGCGGCGAAGTAGTCCTGTGCGCTTAGCAGAGAAACACCCCCAAAACATCATGTTTCCCCCTCCAGGCCTGAAAGTGTCTTTGGGTCATAGGCAGCATTTCTCGTCCTCCTCAGTGAGTTAATACTAAAGAGCTCAATGTTTGTCTCATCCGACCCCAGCACCTTCTCCCAATCATTCCCAGAATCCTCCAGGTGTTCATTGTCACACTTCAGGCGGGCCTGCACATGCACCTTCTTGAGCAGGAGGACCTTGCGGGCACTGCAGGATTGTACCGTAATGTGTTCGGAATGGTTTTCTTGGTGACTGTGGTCCCAGCTGCCTTCAGATCATTAACAAGTTCCCCCGTGTTTTTTTTTAGGCTGATCTCTTTCCCCTTTTCCCCATGATCAGGATCCCCAAAGAGGTGGGGATTTTGCAGGTGTCCCCGATCGATGGCGACTGACAGTATTGTGTATTTCCTCCTTTTTTTACTATTTGCCCGCAGTCGTCTCCCTTCTCACCCAAGCGTTCCTTACTTATGGTTTTTGTAGCCCCTTCCAGCTTTGTGCAGGTCTTATGATCTTGTCCTGACTATCCTTAGAAAGCTCTGTTGGGTCTTGCCATGTTGTAGGGGGTTGAGTCTGAAATGATTGTTCTGTGGACAGGAGTCCCATTTATAAAGGTGATTATGTAGAACAGGGGTCTGTAATGCGGGAACGAGGGTGAATTAGGAGTCTAAACTGGTCTGTAGGAGCCAGAACTCTTAAAGGTTGGTAGGGGGTCAAATTTCTTATTTCTCTTCAGCAAAATGCAAAATAAATTTCTATCATTTATACAATGTGATTTTCTGGATTTTATTTTGGATATTCTCTCTCTCAATGTTACAATTAACTGACCCTTAAAATGATCGACTGTTCATGTCTTTGTCAGTGGGAAACTTACACAATTAGCAAGGGGTCAAATACTTATTTCCTTCACTGTATGTAGGATGTGGTATCATCAGGGCCCCTGTACTATGATAATATGGGCCCCCTGTGCTATGACAATATGGTGTCCCTGTACTATGACACTCTGAACCGGCAGCAGGACCCTGGACGTGCCGTAGTTACATGTTTTATATAGGATGTGGTATCATCAGGGCCCCTGTACTATGGCAATATGGGGCCCCTGTACTATGACACTCTGAACTGGCACCAGGACCCTGGGCGTACCGTATTTACATGTTATATATAGGATGTGGTTTAGTCAGGGGCCCCTGCACTATGCCCCTCCCCCTCACAGACTCCTCCCCCCCAGCAGGCTCCTCCCTGCCGACACAGCAAGCAGCTCCATCAGAGTCCCAGGTGACCCTCGGCCTTTGGAGAGGCTGCTGGGTCCAGCAGGTCCTTCATCAGTGGCTCTTCATGCAGGTTCTGGGGCAGAGGATCTCACCCCTGATATAACAGAGGCTCAATAAACGGGGAAATGGCAGTAAAACTCAAGGGCTTTTTTTTTATAGCAATGAAGTGAAAATTTAAAACCCGGGCAGCGGGCCCCGCGGGGCCACATCCACCGTGCCCGGGGAGTTTTGGGGGAAAAGGTCTGGGCTGAGGAATCGGCAGCAGACAATCCGGGGCGCCCAGTCATCGCTCATGGGGCGGCTTCTAGGTGCAGGCCCCCTGGCCAGAGGCCCAGTGCCCCCCGGGGTCCAGTTTTTAAAGGGGGGCTGTTCACACATTTGTCCCCCGCCCAAAAATTTTCTGACCTCCCTTCTAAGCCCTAAATGACGGCGCAGCTCCCGGCGAGGGGGCTCAGGTCGGTTTTCTCTTGAAATTTAACCTCTTTTTAGAAGTTTATCAAAAAATTTGTAAAACCCACAAGAATTGGAGGGGAAGGCCCGATTCGGGAAACCAGAAATTCCTGAGAAGAAAAAGAACGAGTTGAGGGGGGCCCCCGATCAGCTCCTATAGCTGACCAGCAACTCCCCCCCCTACAGCCCATCCTTTAGATGATGACCAATTGGGCCCCAACTGGCCCCGTCATTCTTTAACAAAAAACACCTCCAGCCAGTCCTTCGGGTAAATGCCCACCTCCCCTTTAAATCTCAAAATTCCCAAAAACCCCCCCAAAGCCACCTTCGGGTTTTTGACCCCTTGCCCCGGGTCATTCAAAATTTTCCCTAACAAACCCCCTAACCCTTTTTTTCAGTTGATGCCCAATGATGCCCCCCTGCCCTCCCTCATAAAAAAACTGCCCAAACTCCCCCCCCCCCCAATGGGGGACGATGGCCAACCCATGTTTACCAGCTATAAAACCAAACAGAGAAGCCCCGGCACCATTTAAATGGTTCTCTTGTCCCCTTATCCTATAAACTTGGGAATTGCAGATCCCCCTGCCCCGGGAAAAGGTCCTCGTCAGTGGAGGGTCGGGGAACCCCGTGAGTCCATCGGAAATTCGAAAAAAAAAACGTTTGGTCTGGGCGGGGGCCCAAAATTTCGGGGGCGGCGCCAGTGTGAGGCGCACCCTTTTACCCAGCGGGGACAGCGGTTGTACAAATGATCTTCCCCGGGTTTCCCAGGGGGTTTGGGAATGTAAAAAACACCTCTCCATAGGGGCCCCCGACATGGGCCCCAAGGCCAAACTTCTCGATCAAGAGGTTCCCCCAGTGAAAAACCCCTTAAAGGGGGAAAAAAAAAGTGAAAAAAAAGAGGGCCCGGACGAGGCTTTGCAGGAGGAGGGATGGGGGGACCCCTGAGGACAATCCTGTCCCTAAAAATCGCAGTTTCCTTTCAGCCAGGGCCCAGGGCTGCAGCACCTTGCAGTATACTACGGGGAGGCGGTACGGGGGCAGCTAAAAGGGGCCAAAAGGGATTGAAAAAGGGGCCGTATCTTAGGAAGAAGAGCTCCCACCCCCTGTGAGGACCTGCCCAAACCCGGACTGCCCTTTAAACGTCCAAGGCCGGGAGCTGCCCCCAAAAAAAGCTGACCACCCCTGTGAGGACCGACACTTTCCAAAAACAGGAATGTAAAAAACCTCCGAAGCCAGGAGCGGGCCAACAAAAAGAGCTGACTGGCCCTGTGAGGCCCAGACACACCCAAAACCCAAAAGGGTTCCAAGACCTCCCGGGGGCCAGGCTGCCTAAAAAGAGTGATCAGCCCCTGTGAAGACCAGACACACCCAGGACTGTCCATGACCGCAAAGGCCAGAACTGCTCCCAAAGAGCTGACCAGCCCCTGTGAGGACCAGACACATCCAGAACTGTCCATGACGGCCAAGGCCAGAACTGCCCCCCAAAAGGCTAAACCAGCCCGTGTGGACCAGACACATCAAAAAAACGGGAAACTGTCCATGAGGGCCCAAGCCAGAGCTCCCTCCCAGAAATAAACCACCCCCTTTTGGGGAAACAGAAAACTTCCAGGCTTTCCATGCCCGGCCGGGGCCCGGGGAGCTTTTCCCGGAAGAGGGGGACCAGCCCCTGTGAGGACCAGACAGATCCAGGACTGTCCATGACCTCCGAGGCCAGAGTTGCCCCCAAAAGAGCTCACCAGCCCCTGTGAGGACCAGACACATCTAGAACAGAACTGTCCATGACGGCCAAGGCCAGAGCTGCTCCCAGAAGAGCTGACCAGCCCCTGTGAGGACCAGACACATCTAGAACAGAACTGTCCATGAAGGCCAAGGCCAGAGCTACCCCCAAAAGAGCTCACCAGCCCCTGTGAGGACCAGACACATCCAGGGCTGTCAATGATCTCCGAGGCCAGAGCTGCCCCCAAAAGAGCTGACCAGCCCCAGTGAGGACCAGACACAACCAAAACAGAGCTGTCCATGACTTCTGAGGCCAGAGCTGCTTCCAGAAGAGCTCACCAGCTCCTGTGAGGACAAGACACATCCAGAACAGAACTGTCCATGATGTCCGAGGCCAGAGTTGCCCCCAAAAGAGCTCACCAGCCCCTGTGAGGACCAGACACATCCAGAACAGAGCTGTCCATGACTTCTGAGGCCAGAGCTGCTCCCAGAAAAGCTGACCAGCCCCTGTGAGGACCAGACACATCCGGGGACTGTCCAAACCCCCGGGGCCCAGAGTTCCCCCAAAAAAGAGCTCACCACCCCCTGTGGGGAACCAGACACATCTAAAACAGAATGCCCCATAAAGGGCCAAAGGGCCAGAGCTCCCCCAAAGACCCTCACCAGCCCCGGGTGAGGACCAGAAAACCACCCAAAGAACTGTCTACAACCCCCAAAAGCCAGACCCGGCCCAAAAGAGTCTGACCAGCCCCTGTGGGGGACCGACACATCTAGAACAAAATGTCCTTTAAGGGCCAAGGCCAGAGCTCCCCCCAAAAGAGCTCACCAGTTTCCCTGTGGGCCCCGCCACATCCAAACTGCTAAAACCCTTTCCAAGCCAGAGCGAAAACCCAAAAGGGGCTGACCAGCCCCTGTAAGGACCAGACCATTTTAGCAAAAAAACTGTCCATGAGGGCCCAAGGCCAAGTTTCCCCCGAAAGAGCGGGCCCAGCCCCTGTGAGGACCAAAAAACATCCGGGAGGGTCCATAAAAGGCCCAAAGGGCCAGAACTGCCCCAAAAGAGCTCACCACCCCCTGTGAGGACCAAAAACATCTGGGAACTGCCCAATAAATCCCCGGGCCCAGGAGCGGGCCCCCCCAAAAGAGTGACCCCCCCCTGTGAGGACCAGCACACCCAAAACGGGCCATGACCCCCCAAGGCCAGAGCTGCTTCCAAAGGGAGCTCCCCCGGGCTCTGTGGGACAAGAAAACCCCGAAAGAACCTGCCCATGATCCCCCGGGGCCCAGAGTTCCCCCCCAAAAGAGCTAAACCAGCCCCTGTGAGGCCCAGGACACCCCCAGAAACTGTCCAAAACCTTGTTGCCAAACTGCCCCAAAAGAGGACCACCACTGTGAGGCCCGGGACACATTAGCCCCAAAAATTTTCCTGAGGGCCAATTCCAAAGCGCCCCAAAAGAGCTAAACCAGCCCTTTTAAGGACCAGACACATTTTAAAAACAAAAAAGCCATAAAGGCCAAGGCCAGACTGCTCCCAGAAGATTTTGACCAGCCCTGTGAGGCCCAGACACTTCCAAATCGGGCCCATGACCGCCAAGGCCAAAGTTCCCCCCAAAAGATGTAAACCCCCACCGGGTGAGGACCAGACACATCCAAAACAGAGCTGTCCATGACTTCTGAGGCCCTGGTTTCCCAAAAAAGGGGGCTAAACCAAAGCCCCTGTGAGGAAAACCCACCCAGAACAGAATTTGTCCATGATGCCCGGGGGCCAGAGTTGTTTCCCAGAAGAGCGCCCAAAGCCCCTGTGAGGACCAACAAAATCCAAAACTGCCCAAAGGGCCGGGAAAGGGCCCAAAACTGCCCCCCAAAGACTGACCACCCCCCTGTGGGACCAGACACATTAGAACTTTTCCATGTCCCTTAAAGGGCCAAACATACCCTTTTTTCATATTTTTTCCCCCCAAAAGGGTGCCACCCAGAACTCTTTGGAACTCCAAGTCTTCTCCACCAAACTCGAAACCCCCTAGAATCAGAAGAGCTCCCCCGGGTTCCAAAAAAAAAGTCTGCAGGAAAGAGGCCCCATGGTTTTAAAGGGGGGTTCCCACCTCCTTTTTAAATTTTTTCATTTATGACAGGAAAGCATTTTCGATAAAAGTGAAAAATGGGGGGCCGGCTCATGTTCTCTTCTTTAGTAACGACCCCTGGGATAACCAGAGCCCATGGGGAACCCCCACACCCCGGGGTTTACCCCAGGGGTCACATGACCCAATTTGTACCCCCATATCCTTGATTTCACGGCTTTATATTACCCAGAGTAACGATGGAAGACACTAAACCACGAGGCTACAAGGCTCTTACCAGGCCGCTCGTTTTCCGTCCCCTTCTCGTCAAAAAAGGTTTTCCCCCGAGAGGCACTCCCGGGGGGTACGAACCCTGCAACGTGAGTCTGCAAGAGAGAATAGAGAGTTAACTTCAGCCGCGCAGAGCCGAAGAGATCAGACGCCGGCCCGCGGCCGCGCAGAGCCAGAGAGATCCCAAAGCGGCCCCCCGGCCGGGGCGGGCCAGAGAGATCCGACGCCGGCCCGCGGTCGCGCAGAGCCAGAGAGATCCGCGGGCCCCGGTCCGGGAGGCCCCGAGAGACCCCGGGCCGCCCCGGTCGGAGGCCGGAGATCCGCGCCGGCCCCCGTTTGGGAGCCAAGGTCCGACGCCGGCCCCGGCCCCCCCCCCCGGCCCCGGGCCGGCCCCCCCCCGGCCCCCGCGGCCGCCAGGAAACCAGAGAGATCCGACGCCGGCCCGCGGCCGCGCAGAGCCAGAGAGATCCGACGCCGGCCCGCGCAGAGCCAGAGAGATCCTACACGGGTCCGCGACCGTACAGAGCCAGGGAGATCCTTTCTGAGGCCCTGCTCTATAGGCTGTACTCGCACCTCTATACTGAGGGACTGCCAGGGTGACTATTTAAACTGTACTCACACCTCTATACTGAGGCTCTGCCAGGGTGACTATATAGACTGTACTCACACCTCTATACTGAGGGTCTGCCAGGGTGACTATATAGACTGTACTCACACCTCTATACGGAGGCTCTGCCAGGGTGACTATATAGACTGTACTCACACCTCTATACTGAGGGTCTGCCGGGGTGACTATATAGACTGTACTCACACCTCTATACTGAGGCTCTGCCGGGGTGACTATATAGACTGTACTCACACCTCTATACTGAGGCTCTGCTGGGTTGACTGTATAGGAGGTGCAGGCACTGACCCGGTCCCCTCCCACCATGTGTAACATATTTCCTGCCGACCTCATTGATAATGAATATGAAACACAAGAGGATGAGGAACTCACGAATGAAGCTGGATGAAGCCGCTGGTCTGGTTGTCTTCTCCTTCACTCAATAAGCTGAGCTCCCTGCAACAGGAAGAAAGAGGAGTGAGGACCCCTGAGCTGTGCGACCAGGTAACCTGCCCCCCACGCAGTCCCTGACCCCTATCACACGCCCCCGCCCCATCATCCTCCCCATCACACATTTTGAAATCTAATCCTTGTAGTGAGATAAACCCTTTTACCCGGTCTCCGCCGCAGCCTGTTTCCCAAGAGCCCCATTTCTGAAATCTGACCTGTGTCACTTTATGTGGGAAGAACTTTTTAATACTTTTACCCATCGATGTGATTTAGATGATGTTTTCTTGTGACACATTGTACTTCAAGTTAATAAGAAATTTTGGTTCAAATAATCCTTGGTTGTGAAAAATATGAAAATAGCGCGAGAATTTGTAAAAATTGCCCCTTGCAAAGTTCAAAAGTTTCTGTGTGTAAGACAGTTCGTTATTCCACACAAAATAGTTTATACCAAGCGTCTCCCATCCGTCCACTGTAGGTTGGCATCAGTTTTTAAATGTCTGGGTTTTTTTTTTATTAACATTAGGGGGCTTAGAAATTTAGTAGCAATTTTTCATGAAAATTTGCAACATAGATGTGGCTTTTAGGGGCCTGCGTGTTAGACACCCCCATAAGTAACTCCATCTAAGAAATTGCTCCACATAAAGTATTCAAAACAGCATTTAGGAACTTTGCTTTGTTTCTGTGAAAGCTCCAAAAGGATAACAAATTTAAAGAAATGTCAAAATTCTACCCTTTTTTTGCAGATTTTCAGTGTTTTTTCATTATTCACAGGAACCCAGTAGAGTTGAGAAGTTA
Organism: Phyllomedusa bahiana; assembly: GCA_025379985.1. Lineage (NCBI taxonomy): Eukaryota > Metazoa > Chordata > Amphibia > Anura > Hylidae > Phyllomedusa > Phyllomedusa bahiana. Next base: position 7,015 of record JAODAL010032221.1, on the reverse strand, counting down.
AATGCAACTCAACCTCAATTCCCCAGATTCTGCCGTTTTCAGAGATCTCCCAGATGTGGCCCTAGTGTGCTATTTGGCTAAACCACAATCCTCAGAGTAGGAGGAGGAGCACCTACCGGACTCTGAGGTCTTATCTTCATTACGATTTTCTTTACTCTCCATTCCAGGGTTGCGGACGCCCTAAGGGGCTAAAACTTAATTAATGCCCCTAAAAAGACTCCATATTGGAAACTACAGCCCTTAAGGAATCTATCCAGGGGTGCAGGGAGTATTGACCCCACAGTGGTTTCACAGATTTTTTTAGCTTTAGGTGGTGAAAATGAAACATTTTCATTTCCAACCACCTGCAATTTTAGCTGAAAAAGTTAAATTTTTACAAGGAATCCTGAAAAAAAAAAAAAAAAAAAAAAGTCCCAAATTTCTGTTGTGCAATTTCTTCCAAGTCCAGAATTACCCTATATGTTGGTGAAAGCTGCTGTTTGGGCGCAGGGCAGGGTGTAAAAGGGAGGGAGCGATATTTGGCATCTGGAATACGGATTTTGTTGGGGCCGTGTCGCATCTGCAAAGCCCCCAAAGTACCAGAACGGGTGAAACCTCCCAGAAGTCACCCCATCTTGGATTCATCTAGGGCTGTACTGTGCATTTTGGGCGCACAGGTGTTCCAAAGTTTTTTTTAGCATTGGGCCATGAAAATGGGGGGAACACACATGCAGTCCGCCAATGTTTTTTGGGCTTCATTTTTACAGCGTTCAGGATAAATCACAGGTAACTTTCCTCTGTGGTCGGTACAATTACAATGATGTCAATTTGATGTAGCTTATGTTTTCTGCATACGGAGCTGGCTGTGGGCTTGTTTTTGGCGGGATGAGTTAATGTTTGTATTGATACCATTATGGGGTTCATAGGACACAGCGGTCGCCGTGCGGTATAAAGGACAAGCTAGATTTCTTCAGCAGGTCGATACAAACAGGGGACGTTCACACGGCGCGTGGACTCGGTGTTGGGATACGTTTTTAGATGTGTGTTTGGATCTGTGTTTTTGACCCAAACCCGCCTCTAATCATTGCTTTCAATGTAGAACACATCGCCCTTCAGACGAGTGACCCCTGATGTGGGTTTACTTGCGTCTTTCTGAGGCGTTCAAAGAGTTGCCTTGTCAATTCTTGACCCGTTTGACGCAGAAGACGCCCTTTTAAAAACTATAGGGTGCGATCCTGCTGCAGCCAAAATGCACGGATCCAACGCGCCGTGATAATCAACTTGTATCATTTTACACAATAAAAACACTTTGATTAAAAAAGGAAAGCTCGTTTTTGCGTCGCCGCAGTCTGAGAGCCATGAGTTTTCTATTTTTCTGTGTACGGAGTTGTGCAGGGGCTTGATTTTTGTGTGATGAGTTGACATTTTTATTGGTATCATTTTGTGGGGGAACAAGGTTTTTTGATCAGTTTTAAATCCTAGTAGCGCTTTATATTTTTAACAGCGCTCTCCATGCAGTGTCCGTGACAAGTTCGTTTTACTCCCGGCGTCGATGCGATTGCGGTGATGCCCAATTTATATAGTTTTTTTTATTATGCTTTAAAAAAAGAAAAAGTGTTTGTATTGTGTAAAGCCACATTTAGCATCGCTGTCTCTGATGGCCATAAATTTTTTATTTTTCCGTATACAGAGCTTTGTCAGGGCTTTTTTTTTGCAGGATGAACTGACATTTTCACTGGCACCACCTTGGCGTTTATATGAGTTTTTGATCTCTTTTCTATGTGCTGTGTGATGAATGAAAAAAAAAATCTTGATTTTGTGACTTTTTTTACGGCGTTCAGTGAGCGGGTTAAATAATGTGACATATGTATAGAGGAGGTCATTACGCACGCGGCGATACCAAAAATGTGCACTTTAATTTTTATCTTTTTGGTGTTTGGAAAGGGGTAAAGGGCTGGATATGTGTTTTTATTTTTGTCTTTTCCCCACAGAGGACTTATATTAGTGATCCTCAGACCACCGATACAATGGCGATAGGTACACAGCATTGCTCTATGCCAGCGGTCACTCACTATGCCTGGCTATGTCCACATGGTACGACCGGATATAGTGACGTCACAGGCAGCCCTCTTGTAAAGCTTCTGGGCCGCAGCGGTTGACTGTGGCAGCCAAGGTGTTCTTCACCCGCGGCTGGAGGTCGCTCCTGCTGTAATATGCTGCAGGTCCCATATCGCGACCGTGCGGACTACTATGTCCAACATCGGGAAGGGGTTAAGGAGCCAATGGAACACTTATAAATGAGGGTGCGTACTTTCAAAATGTCTGTGACCGCACCGGTGTGCTCTTGGCTCTATTCACACACACAGACGCTAATCGCATACAATACTTTTCCCATTGCTACAATAAAGCGACTTCAGAAAAATGGGGAAGCGGACAGAGATTTTTCTGCAGTTCTATGGACGCTGCTTTACGGAATCCTTTAATGCCCCAGTGCCCAAAGGATCCCCAGCCCCAAGCTAAAACATGCCCGAGCCGCCCTTGTGCCTCAGCCTGTCCTTGTGCCTCAGCCTGTCCTGTTAGGACTTGTTAACCTTTAAAGATATTAATGACCCTGAAGTTTGATGAACTTTTTCCCACAAGTTCGTTTTCTGTTCTTGTTATTGAAAACCTCCCGCCCCCATTGTAATCTCACTTCCACCATTCATGATGTAAAGCATAAAACCCCTAGAAATATGAAAATTTTTGGTCTAAAACAACGAAAATGTGAAACAGCTTGGGCCCTCTGTGAAATATTGTATTAGGAGGAAGTTAAAAAAAACAGTGAAATTGACAAAGGTTTTATCTGCAATGAAAAGGACAATAACTGACCAAAAAGGATGAAACTTGTGGATTAGGGTCATGAATTTGTCTTTTTTTTCGAGTTGGAATTCTTTGCTCGGGGGCCAATCTGATGGGGGAGCCCAACACGACGTTCCTTTTCGGCTCTTCGTCGGGGAGCCAATCGATGGAGAAACCCCAAGCAGCGAGGTTCCTTCACGAGCTCTTTCCCCGGCAGCCAGAATCTAGGAGGGGGGGCCCCAAGCCAGCGACGGGTTTCCCTTTATCGATCTTCCCCTGGCACCAGATTGAGGGGGGACCTCAAGAACGACGGGCCTTCACGAGCTTTTCCTGGCAGCCAGATCTGATGGGGAGCCCCAAGAGCGACGTTCCTTATCGAGCTCTTCCTCGGCAGCCCAAATTGATGGAGAACCTCAAGCAGCGACGGTTTCCCTTCATCAGCCCCCCTTTCGCCGGGGGGAGCCGATCTGATGAGGAACTCAAGCAGCGCGTTCCTTCATGAGCCCCCTTTTCCTGGCAGCCGATCTGATGGGGAGCCCCCAGCGCGACGGGCCTTATCGAGCTCTTCCTTTGGCAGCAGATCTGATGGAGAAAAATCAAACGCGAGGTTCCTTCTTCGAGCTTTTCCCGACGGCACCCTATCGGGGGGAGGACCCCAAAAGAAAGCACTTTTTCCTCTTTCCAGCTTTTTGGGCCCCGGCCAACCAATCTGTTTGGGGAAACCTAAAGCAGCGACGGTTCCCTTTCCCTTTGGCTCTTCCTGGGGGCAGCCGTTCTGAGGGAGGAGCCTCAACAGCGACGGTTCCTTCATGGGAGCCTTCGCTGGGCGGGCCAGAATGAGGAAAAAAAACCCCAAACAGCGCGGTTCCTTCTTTCGAGCTTTTCGTCGGCAGCCAAACTGTGGGGGAAACCTCAAGCTGCAAGGGTTTCCTTCATCGACTCTTCCTGGGAAAGCCGATCTAAAATGGGGGGAACCTCAAGCAGCGAGGTTTCCCTTTCCCCATCGAGCTCTTCGCTCGGCAGCCAGATCAGGGAGGGCCCTAAAAGCAGCGATTGGTTCCTTATCGAGTTTCTTCGCTCCACCCAAAATTTTTCTAATGGAAAAACCTCAAGCAGCGTGGGTTTCCCCTTTATCGAGCCCCTTTCGCTTTCACCCAATTTTATGGGGGAACCCTCAAGCAGCGACTTTTCCCTTTTAATTGACTTTTCGCTGGGCAGCCAAAATCTGATGGGGGAACCTCAACCAGGATTTTTCCCTTCATCGGTTTTTCCTCGGAAACCAGATCTGATGGGGGAAAAACCTCAAGCAGCGACTTTTCCTTTTATCGGCTTTCCCGGCACCCAGATCTAAAAGGAGAAACCTCAAGCAGGCCCTTTTTCCTTCATCGAGCTCTTCGCTCAGCAGCCAGATGTGATGGAGGAACCTCAAGCAGCGAGGGTTCCTTTATCGAGCTCTTCGCTCAGCAGCCAAATCTGATGGAGGAACCTCAAGCAGCGACTGTTCTGTTATCCAGTATTTAAAGTCTTAGGACACTTTGGAGAGAGCAGCTCCTCATAGGCGTCCTCTGTGCTGTTGGGAGAACCATCTGCCCATGTATTAGCAATGAATCACAATGTTTTTAAGCCGACTCTCCATTGTGGAAAAGGGACAAACCCCTTCATTGCCAACTTGCCAAAGTCCCCCCCGGGCCCCTTTTGCGAATTTGGGGGTAGTTTTACCCCAATTTTCCCTCAGATAGTAGAAATTATAAGTTTCCCACCCCAGTAAAAAGTTGCCGGAAATGTTATATTTTCCCAGGGGGTTTTTATGTTTTACATCATGAAATTAATGAAAAGTGAGATTCCCAATGGGGGCCGGGGGGTTTTTCCAATAAAAAAAAACCCCCAAAAAAACAAACCCAAAGGGGCAAAAGTTTCTCAAACGGAACCAGGATCATTAACATTTTAAAAAAATCAAAAACCCAAAGTACCATGCCCCTCTGTACTGCAATTTCTGCCCCCGTGGATGGATGGCAATGTGACCCGTTTTAAGCCCAATTAAATTATGTGGGAAAATTGGGGGAAAATGGGGCCCACCCAATTTTTTATAGTGTAGAGGCACTATGGTTGCACTTCCCCAGCTGGGGGGTCACAGGGCAGGAAGAACGATGTTTGCACCACCCATTCCCCCAATTACAGACAATAAATTTCTGCTACACTCCCCAGGGAAGCGCTGAACAAAATGTAGCAGGCTCTTTCCAAACTCACTCCACTGTTGCCCTGTACTCAGTGTATTGGAGAGCCCCGCACAACATCCCCCCGGCATGCTCACATTAAAAAAGCCCTTTTACAAAAGGGCAGCGGGGAAGCAGGCTCACCCAAAAACTCACCCACTGTGCCCGTACCCCAGTGTGGTGCAGACAGCTGCAGCAACACTCACGGGCAGTCCCAACCTTTAAAACGCTGTACAAAAGGCAGGAAGAAAGGCTCCCCCAAACTCACTCCACGTCCCCTTTATACCATTTGTGGTGCAGAGCCCCTGCAGCCAACCCCACTTCACAGGGCCGTTCCTTCAAATTGAAAAAGTGTTCCTTTAAAATGAAAAAAATGTACAAATGTGGTTTTTGTGGGGGCAGGAAAAAGGGGGGAGGGGGGGGGCCCCAGAAAATAAATTTCATGTTATTTTATAGATTTAGTCACTGTCCTCTGGTCCCTTCCCCTGTTAGGCCATGTTCACACGGCTTTAAAATGGGCCCCCCTTTCGGTCCGTAATTACGGGGCCGAATTTGGCCAATTAAGGGCCCGGAAAAGGCCCCATTCTTTAGGGTTTAATTTCCCCAAAAGTTCTCTTTGAGAATTTGGGAATTACGTCTCCTCTCCCGGGGGGGAGAAAATTTAAAACATGTCCCCTTTTTTTTTTAGCGGCGTTTTCGCGCCCTGCAGTGTTGGTCTAGGGGGCCCGGCGAAGGTGCCGGCCCCCCGCTCCCCCCCCCCACACGGCTAATTACGCCCTGCAAATACCCCGTATAAAATCCTTTTTACAGCACCCCCTTTGGGATAACGGTTTTCCCTAGTTATAGGACACCACAGCCTGAGAGCAGCTTCTTCATATCTAAGTCTCATAAAATATGGGGGGACTCCATTGATTTATCAAAATTTTTGGGCCCCGCACTGAGACATCAGGGCTCTATGAGGGCTCTCTCACATATCCTGAAGCTTTACCCCAGACTCAGGTCATTTACTCACTTGGGGAAAGATTATTTCCCGGGGGGAATTTTGGGAAAACTCTTTTGTTTGTTCTCCATTTACCTTCTGGGAAACCCTTTTATTTGATGACCTTTGAGAAGACACGAATGGCCGAGGGCCAAAGATCAATTGGAAAAACCCACAAATGTGCTAGAAAACCCAACCCCGGGTCCCTACAACGGGGGGAAAGAAGAAACCCGGTTTGTTCAATTTTTGCATCAGGGGAATCCCCGCCCCTCCGAGAGGTGGAGGGGCGGGGAGCACCCACGGTTTCCCCTGACAGGGCGTACCCTTTTCCGCCCGGGACAAACCCCCACACACGGGGAAAATTCCCTGGAACATATAAACCCCCTTTTTTTTCCAAATTTCCCAATGTGTGAATTTTTAAATGGGACCCTTTTTATCAGACTGTTCTGCCCACCCGCAGCGGGGGCCCCCATCCTGCCCTAGGGTTTCCCTAAAATCAGGGTGGGGGGAGCTGTTGCCCTGGGAAAGTATGAAGGGGTTTTTGGGTACAAAAGAGACAAATTTCATAGAAGGGGCCCGCGTTTAAAAACTAGAAACCGGTCAAACCCCCAAACCCCCCGACACAGCGGAACCAAGGGAGGGCTAGAGGAGAAGCCCCACCCCTTTTGAGGGGACGAGGGTCTCCTTTCTGTGGGGGGCCCCTTTTTTACAGAAAAACCACTGCTGTGTTTTTGGGGATTTTTTACTACTTCATTTTCCCCTGTTTAAAGGGGCTGTGGGAAAACCGAGGGCCCCCCCAGCACTTTACCTAAAGGGCCCCCATTTGCCCGCCCCGCAGGGGTCCGGGAAAACTTCTTTCCCTAAAACCCCCTTTCCCCCCCTTTCTGGGAGTCGCCGAGAGCTCAGGGTGAGGGGACTGATAGAAAGGGGGTGGGCTTTTCCTGTTTCATTCAGCCAACACCTTGTCCGCCCTCCGAGAGCTCGTGTGTGCACAGCCCACGCTGGA
>JAODAL010032220.1:0-47281 GCA_025379985.1 Phyllomedusa bahiana | reverse complement strand
TGGAGGCACTCCCTGGCTGGGACAGTTGATGGAGGCGCTCTCGGCTGGGACAGTTGATGGAGGGCTCTCTGGCTGGGACAGTTGATGGAGGCGCTCTCTGGCTGGGAAGTTGATGGGGCGCTCTCTGGCTGGGGCAGTTGTGGAGGCGCTCTCTGGCGGGGGCCCAGTTGATGGAGGCGCTCTCTGGCTGGGACAGTTGATGGAGGCGCTCTCTGGCTGGGACATTTTATGGAGGCGCTCTCTGGCTGGGACAGTTGATGGAGGCGCTCTCTGGCTGGGACAGTTGATGGAGGCGCTCTCTGGCTGGGACAGTTGATGGAGGTGCTCTCTGGCTGGGACAGTTGATGGAGGCGCTCTCTGGCTGGGACAGTTGATGGAGGCGCTCTCTGGCTGGGACAGTTGATGGAGGCGCTCTCTGGCTGGGACAGTTGATGGAGGCGCTCTCTGGCTGGGACAGTTGATGGAGGCGCTCTCTGGCTGGGACAGTTGATGGAGGCGCTCTCTGGCTGGGATGATCACTGCGGGCTATGAGGAACACGCAGCGGCGTTCATATGAGAGATCGCCGCTGCGTGTTTCCCGGCTCTGTCTTTGATAGAATTGCATGTCAATTCTGTCAAAGATGGAGCCGACAGGCAGGAGGGGAACACGCAGCGGCGATCTCTCATGTGAACGCCGCTGCGTGTTCCTCAGCCCGCAGTGATAATCTCAGCGTCTGTTCCAGAGACGGATCTAAAAAGCGCTTGTAACACGGAGTTAAAACGCGGTGTGTGCAAGCCCTGGCAGCTCAATGGCTGGATTAAAGACTGAACCCAGTAGGAGGCAACACAGGCCCCTGTTCTACTTGGGAAAGATAAACAGGTGCAGATAATTGCAGAGCAGAAGCTCACACACCCCTCCACTATGGGGCCATGTATTATACTGTGGCTTTTCTGCATACTGGTGTGAACAGGTATCATTTCATCGTGCAGTTTTTTATCATCTAATTGCTCCCCTAGTGGATGTGTGTGTGAGCTTCTGATCAGCAATTACCTGCGCCTGTTTTTTCCCCAGGGGCTTGTGTTGCCTCCTACTGAGTTCAGTCTGTAGTCCAGCCAATGAGCTGTGAGTATGGCCTTGCTGTGATGCCATATTGTTATATGGCCACAGAAATGTTTGTCTTTATTTTCTGTTTTCATCATTTCATAATAGCATTGTTTGTTATGTTGATGTGAGCAACAAACACACCTCAACAGTGCCGCGAGGGGAAACGTATACCTCTTGACCAAAAAACAATAGCAAAACGAAAGAGGGATTACAGTTCTAAAACATAACTTTTAATTCTAAAATGTTAAAATACTACAGTGTGCAGCATCTCATAATAGATATAAAAAAACAATAATGGGACCCACAAACAACCTATGTCGCCCCGATAAGGGCGTTCCTGCCACCAACCTGGCCCTATAAAACCCTATGGTCCCATCCATAGGGGGTTTTTTTAGGGCCAGTGTTTACGGGTCTTTTGGTGGCAAGGAACGCCCTTATCGGGGCGACACTCCTGTGTTTGCCTTAGGTAAGGGTTTAACAGCCTTATTAGGGCCACATAGGTTGTTTGTGGGTCCCATTATTGTTTTTTTTATATTTATTATGAGATGCTGCACATTGTAGTATTTTAACATTTTATAATTAAAAGTTATGTATTAGACCTGTACTCCCTCTTTCGTTTTGCTATGTTATGAGGGCTAGTTGTCTATTTTTTACCCTAAGTTAGGGCAGGTGGTTGTAAATTGCTGGGTGTAGCTTTCACACCTCTTGCCTGGTGTAGTGTGTGTGTTTTTTTTGTCTATGTCCCTTGTTTTATGGAAATAGCAAGTGACCGTCGTGCACTAAAGAGTGAAATTTATCTTTTCATATCTTATAACTCCTCCTAAATTCTTGAATTTACGACAATGCTTGCAATGTGTTAACATTCCTACAAACACACATAAATGCTGATGATTGCAAAGTTCTCGAACCCCCACTTACAATCTACAGTGTTTCTAAGATTCAGAGTAAAATAGATGCAGAATTTGTAACTTTGGGGCCCCAGTGCGCAATCTGTACCAGGAACTATTACCTACTATGTGCTAATTATACTGCTGCTGTTTTTTTTTTTCATGACACTGAGGACTTTGTGCACTTTTACCAATAGAACATCAAGTGTTTTAAATGAAAAATGTTTTCTTATAAGAAGCTGGTGAAAAAATAATTAACAAAGGTATGCAAACCCACAAACTAACATCACCAGCAAAAGACATTTTAACTTGATGAGTAAAATGCCCATACATCCAGGGCTGTGGAGTCTGAGTCGGTGCCTATTTTGCAGGAGTCGGAGTCGTCATAAAAGGGACCGTCTCCTAAAACATATAATTAGTTGGTACAGTTAGTTTGATGCAGTGCAAAGAGCAAGAGGAATTTGGTCCGACCAGTGCTACTGCTCCCATATCTTCAACCTTATCACATGAGGAGTGTAATTGATGACATGGAGCAGGCAAAGTGCTGCCCCAGGGGAAAAGATTCTGCTCCCAGGGCAAACACATTTCAGCAACATTTTTCACCTGTTTTCAAAGAAGTAGAAGAGTTCAACCATTCATCAAAACTGACTCTGGCTGAGGCAATTCCTTTATACCCTGACATTGTTAGAGATGTTGCCTCTGTGGTCATCGATTTGCCCCCAACCCAAGTTAGTGTAGAGAGGCCATTCTCTAGCCTGGAAATGAGATCAGAGGTGAGGTCATGTATGCAGGATCTGATGGAGGCAATACTATTTCTCAGAACAAATTCAGAGACTCCACAAATGTTCCTGCATTTTTTTGAATATTTAAAATTTTATATACTACTGTAATTTTATATAATGACATCTTACCGATTTTATGCATAATTTTGACTTGCAAGTATTTAGCATCTGCTTAGTTCTGCAGATTCTTTCCTGTAACTGCATTGTTACTGTTTTGCTCCTAAAAATCAAAATGTTAATTTTTATTATTTTGTTAGTATTTGGGAAATCCACCTTTTGGTTTTCTATACTGCCTGAATCCTTTTGGACTCTGGATCAGATTCAAGCATATCTTGACCAAAATCTGATCCCAGATCTCTTCTACACATTCAAAAGATCAAAACATTGTTACCCTTTTGCTTGTCAGTGTCTGTTCTACCTAAATAGCTTGATTATTGTATCATAAGGTGATGAACAGCCTGATGTTACCATTTTACTATAGTAAAGTTATCACTTAAACATGCGCCGTGTATGAGGGAGTCAGAAGTCGGAGGTTTGGGAAATTGAGGAGTCGGAGTCAGGGCTTTGGCTTGCCGACTCCACAGCCCTGGTTAAAGCAGTGCAAACAAGCTCTAATGGCCAAAGTGAAATCTGCAAGACTTAAGAATTATTAAAAAAAATATTGAAAGTGATATGAAAAAGTTATTAAAAAAACAACCAAAAATTCCTAAAAAATGTGATTAACTTAAAGAATTGGACTTAAACAATGACTCATTTTTTGATGACACATTCCCTTTAAGGCACAATGTTTCATGAGAAAGCAATCTTTGAATCTCACGAATAGGTAAAAGTATCAAAAAGTTATTCTCACATAAAGTGACACATGTCAGATTTCATAAATGGGGCTCTGTGAGAAAGGCCAAAACTGGCTGCGACAGTAAAGGGTTAATGATATCAGAATTTTTCTTTTTTTTTTTTTTTTTTTATCTGCCTTTTTTTTCCCTCAATGTATTTTGAGCATGGTTTTCCTCCTTTTTCCACAGACACTCTGGAGATGACAACAAGATGCTCGTCTGCGATACATGTGACAAAGGTTACCATACATTTTGCCTGCAGCCTGTTATGGACTCTGTACCAACAAATGGCTGGAAGTGTAAAGTGAGTTGGCTCAGTATACAAATAGTATATGTTTGATTGCTACAGTTTCCACTTGCATTGTCTGTCATTTGAAAGAGCCCCTATAATGTGTTCTTAGCAATGTGATTCAGCATGTGCTATCAGCACGAGCTACCACTCGGGGCGCTGTTAAAGAGCGTGCCATTTTTGCCGATTCTGGAATCATCCTGTCTGACTAACAGATACTTTATGGCTGTGGTTTTAGCATTTTCTAAGCTTATAGGGGTTGTCTCACTACAATAATTGATTTTTATGTTAAAGATCTTGCAAAAACAAGTCACTTTGAAATATATGTCCATTAACCGTATCCTTCCTATTCTGAGATATCACCTCTTGTATGGGCTGCATCAGCTCCTCAGGTCGCTATAGCTACAGACCTGTTTGGTCTATCCTGATAGGCTGCCAGCACTGGTTGCTATAGCTACAGACCTGGCTTCTACTGCAGCCTTGTAGAAGCCAGTAAACACACCCCTGAATTCAAAATGAAACCAAGAAAACAGGACTGAGGTAAGATGAATCGATGTAGTGAAACAACCCCTTTAAAGAGGTCATGGCCGCCACAACTTAGGGCCACGTGTATGAAGGCTGTCTAGGTCTAAAACTTACTTTGTTGTCCATAGCAACCAATCAGAGTGCCCCTCTCATTTCATATAGTGCTCTGGAAAAATGAGGGGCGCTCTGATCGGTTGCTATGGGAAACAAAGTGAGTTTTAGACCTAGATAATTTTCTTACATGTGGCCTTTAGTGCCTCACAGACCATCAGACTGGGATGTGCTGTTGTGGCATCTGACACTGCTTCATGTTACTATGAGTCGTAGTGCTCATTGGGTTCAGGTAGGGCTGGTTTGGCTACTGGTCTTGTAACCAAAAATCAGCTCTTTTCCACATTGGAAAAAGGACGTTCATCCAATTAATGTCTGGTGATCGCTGGCATAATTTGGGTCTAGCCAAAGTGCACCACTATGAGCATAGTCCTGATCAATGTACCACAATGAATACATTACTGATTAACCTCATTTTGTTTTTTGTTTCTTTGAATAGAACTGCCGTATATGCGCAGAGTGTGGGGCGCGGACCAGTCGCCAATGGTATCTCAACTGTTTGATATGTGATGATTGTTTCCAGCAGCAGACCAGTTTACCTTGTCCCATTTGTGATAATCCACTTCAGCCGGATGTGCACAAAGATCTTTTGCATTGTCAGATGTGCAAAAGGTAACACAAAGGGGGGAAAGAATGTAATTTTATACCTGCACAAAGAATCTCCCATCCCAATCAGTTTATAAGTTGCCCTCGTTGGGAGGCAGAGCGACCATAACAAAATCTAAGCGCTTATTCATATGGTCATATACACGGACTTCACTATGAAGACCACAGTTAGGGTATGTTCACACGGCGTTTTTGGATCCGAAAAACGCATTAAAAAATGCAGCGTTAGCCGGATCCAAAACTCATCTAACACACAGGTGTGTGTTTGGATGTGTTTTGGCTGCAGCAGGATCGCACCCTGTAGTTTTAAGTAGGGCGTCTGCTGCGTCTTTCGGATCAAGAATTGACCAGTCAATTCTTAGAGCGGATCCGAAAGACGGATTCTAAAGACGCAAGTAAACGCGCATTGCCGATCACTCGTCTGAACGCCGATGCATGTTTTACATTGAAAGCAATGCAAAATCACACTGCTCATTGTGGGATGTGTTTGGGTCTGTTTACACGGATCCAAACACGCATCTAATAACGTATGTTCTCACAGACAGAACACGCCGTGTGAACATGCCCTTAGAGTCATTCTAGCACTCTGTGTGTCACCATGTGGTGCCTTCATTAACTGCTATTCTGCCCTAGAGCAGATCTTCTGTGGGAGAATACATCTTTATTGGACCATGTATTGGGGCATGTCATAAGTTTTATTCTGACAAGGTCTAAGGCAGAAAAAATAAAACCTCTTGTGCGCCACCATGTAATAAGTTTAGAATATTGCGGGTGTTGAATTTATCTGTATTAGTCCCGATTGTGGTTGTTAGGCCTTATTGTGTCTATCCTTCCACTGTTTATCCATTCTGTAGTGAGCGATATCATGCATATGTGGTTCAAAAAGACACAACCATCAAACATTTGTTTTTTACATGTTACCATGCAATATGCAATCATACGGATTTTTTTTTTTTTTATTAGGTAGTGGTATTTTTTTTTTTTTTAAATGTAATTTTCTAAAGAATCCCTATAAACTTTACTTTCTGGTTTAGCTCTCTGACTTTCCCTCTGTGAGCGCTGATAGCACAGCAGTGAAGATTGCTACGGTCTGAGAGGAGTAAGGGTATGTTCACACAGCTTATTTTGGGGCGCATTTCACCGCATGTTGTGCTTAATACGCGGTGAAATCTGCCCCGCAATTACGGTAATCCATAGCTCTCATAGAGAACTATGGTTTACGCCTCATCCCCCCCCGCGCGTACAATATGATCGCATTGTACGCGCGGGGGATAAGGGACATGTCAATTATTCGCGGCGATTACGTGCCGCGAGTAATGCATGTCTATGGGGCCAGTGCCCGGCTGGCCCCACCATGCCTCGGGAGTACGCGCTGATCAGCGCGAGCTCTCGAAAAACACGGTGTATTGCGGCATGTATTGTACGTGCTGCAATACACCGTGTGAACATGCCCTAAGTGTTATCAGTGGGACTTGATACCAGTGCGGTTAAAGATTTACCCATTATCCTTGAATTTATTACTCCTGTTATGTCCCCTTGAGTCTAGTCTAATCTTTACTCTGGACAGAAATACAATAGACCCATCATTGTTTTTACCTACTATTTGTAAGGATACTACATAGCGATAAGCAGCAGAAGCTGCATTAAATTAAAAAATAGTCTTCCCTGCCATTTAGGAGTTTTATTATCACCGCTAGAAAATTACAAGATTTTATATGGATTTTTCAATAGCTTTGGACTGCAGAAATAAAAATAAATGCATTAAAAACCCTTCAAGAAATATTCTTTTGCTGGTTTATTTATGTAGGAACTGATGAAGAAAACTTCTCTGACTTAAAGAAACATAAATGATACCGGATTGCCTATATCATTGTATTCACTGCTCGTGAACTTTTAGTTTCCTCTGTGTTGACACACATTTTATTTTGCTTAAGGTGGATACATCTAGACTGTGAAAAATGTGCAGACTATTTAGATGAACAGTTAAAAGACGATTACATCTGCGCATTATGTAAGCAATCTGAGGTGGAGGATGAAGTGGGGGAGGAATGCATGGAAATGGAGGTTGCCGAATCTCAACCGGGTAAGTTTGCCTTCAGTCAATATTTCGAGTAAGGGCTGTTAATGAGATTTTCAAGCTTTTCTGGAAAGGCCTTTATTGAACACCTAAGGCTCGTTGTGAATCATAGCCATTCAGGCACAAAGCAGCTAGTGATGATGTGAACTCATACATACATACTCACCGGCCACTTTATTAGGTACACCATGCTAGTAACGGGTTGGACCCCCTTTTGCCTTCAGAACTGCCTCAATTCTTCGTGGCATAGATTCCACAAGGTGTTTGCAAACGATGTCAATTGGTACCAAGGGGCCCAAAGAGTGCCAAGAAAATATTCCCCACACCATGACACCACCCCCCCCAGCCTGAACCGTTGATACAAGGCAGGCTGGATCCATGCTGTTATGTTGTTGACGCCCAATTCTGACCCTACCATCCGAATGTCGCAGCAGAAAAATCGAGACTCATCAGACCAGGCAACGTTTTTCCAATTTTTCATCTGTCCAATTTCGATGAGCTTGGGCAAATTGGAGCCTCAGTTTCCTGTTCTTAGCTGAAAGGAGTGGCACCCGGTGTGGTCTTCTGCTGTGTAGCCCATCTGCCTCAAAGTTCGCCGTATGTGCATTCAGAGTTTCTCTTCTGCCTACCTTGGTTGTAACGGGTGGCTATTTTAGTCACTGTTGCCTTTCTATCAGCTCGAACCAGTCTGCCCATTTCCCTTTGACCTTGGCATCAACAGGCATTTCCGCCCACAGGACTGCCGCTCACTGGATTGTTTTTTCTTTTTCGGACCCTTCTCTGTAAACCCTAGAGATGGTTGTGCGTGGAAAATCCCAGGAGATCAGCAGTTTCTGAAATACTCAGACCAGCCCTTGTGGCACCAACAACCATCCGTTCAAAGGCACTCAAATCACCTTTCTTCCCATACTGATGCTCGGTTTGAACTGCAGGAGATTGTCTTGACCATGTCTACATGCCTAAATGCACTGAGTTGCCGCCATGTGATTGGCTGATTAGAAATTAAGTGTTAACGAGCAGTTGGACAGGTGTACCTAATAAAGTGGCTATATATATATATATATATATATATGTGTTTATATGTTTTTATGTATATATATATAGATAGATAGATGTAGATATATATAGATATATATATATATATATATAGATATATATGTATAGATATATATATATATATCTATATATACATATAGATATATATATGTATATATATTATACATACATACACACACACACACATATATATATACATATACACACACGTATATATACAAACATTCGTAGGCCAAGACCTGTGTGTATATATGTATTTGTGTGTGTATTATATAGATTATAACTATTAACTGTGCAGTTTCTGAACGGTTTGCTGAAATTGTATAGTGAGTGGACAAATGTCACCGTGGTGGATAAGTGATGAAGCGATGTGTAAACTGAAGCGCACCACGTACCAGTGATGTGAGAAGTAAATGTTGTCTACAGTGGAGCAGCTCACCACCAAAATGAACCAGGGGGCTACCATACGTTGCTCTAAATAAGTTTTGTAAACACTAGTGCGTAATGGTCTCTTAATCAGATGTATTGTTACCATAGTAAAAAAAAAATCTATTTTATGGGCAGTATTGGAACTGTACCTCCATTGATTGGAAAAGGGTTGCTCTTTCTGACGAGACACTTTTTCTGCTTCATTAAATGAACATTGGCGTGTCAGGTGAGAAATATCCGAAAATAAACAACCTGCAACTTTTGTTGGAAGAACACAACTTATGGTCTGGGGAAAGTTGTTGCAGATGACATACACCCGTACATACTGATTATCTTCCATGGAATGGATGGGATATCCAGCAAGACGATCGGAAATCTCACACTGGTATAAATAGCCAAAATTGGTTGAAAGAACATGACTGACCCCTTAATATTCCAGACTTGAACCTAGTTGAGCATCTATGGGACCACCTCGATTACTGTGTTCACGTTATGGATCCTCCCCCACAGACCCTCCAGCAGCTGGGGGATGCAGTCAGTATGGCTCCTGATACCTGTGACCTCCTACCAGGACCTTATAGAGTCACTCCCAGCCCGTCTAGCTGCTGTCCCTGCTGCACTTGTCGGTTGCTCTGGATATTAGCTGCTGGTCATAATACCGTGTATACTTGTGTATATATATATTTACATGTATATGAAGCATTTCCGAATACCATCTGGTAGGTTCCGCTAAGGTAAAGCTTAAGAGGAAACTATTAGGGCTTGTTCACACGACGTTTTGGATCCTTTTTACGGATCCGATTTTGAGGAGTGAAAACTGCATCCGGAAAGCGGATCCGAAAAACGCAGGAGGTGATACTTGATTTGGATCCGTGTTGTATGCTTTTGACTTGCGTTTTACAGATCCCCTTTACGGATACGCTTTGAGTCTCTCTCTCTCTCTTTCTCTCTCCCTCCCTGCCCTTCATCATCTCCCCGGCGGCAGCGCCTCGCACTCTCTCTGCTCAGCTGTGCCGAGCCCGCGGGCAGCAGCAGCGCCACACACTCTCACAGCCTCGGCGGCAGCAGCAGCGCCGCACACTCTCACAGCCTCGGCGGCAGCAGCAGCACCGCTCACTCCCACAGCCCTGGCGGCAGCAGCAGCGCCGCACACTCCCACAGCCCTGGCGGCAGCAGCAGCGCCGCACACTCCCACAGCCCTGGCGGCAGCAGCAGCGCCGCACACTCTCACAGCCTCGGCGGCAAGCGCAGCGCCGCACACTCTCACAGCCTCGGCGGCAGCAGCACCGCTCACTCCCCCAGCCCTGGCGGCAGCAGCAGCACCGCTCACTCCCACAGCCCTGGCGGCAGCAGCAGCGCCGCACACTCTCACAGCCTCGGCGGCAGCAGCAGCACCGCTCACTCCCACAGCCCTGGCGGCAGCAGCAGCGCCGCAAACTCTCACAGCCTTGGCGGCAGGAGCGCAGCACACTCCTGCGCTTTTCGGATCCGCTTTCAGCCGGCAATACGTACCCACAGTGAGGAGCGCTTTTGGACAGGTGCCAAAAGCGGACTCCATTATTCCCTATGGGCTTTCACTTGCGTAGATCGCAAGAAGAATTGACATGTCAATTCTTAAAGCGAATCCGAAAAGCGCAGTGCAGGAGAGCCCTCAAAAGTGCATCGCCGATCTCCCGTGAGAACAGCCATGCGCTTTTGCCATTGAACGCAATGTTAATCACACAGACCATTGTTAGATCCTTTTTGTGGATCCGTAAAACGGATCACAGAAGAGTCGTGTGAACAAGCCCTTAGGAGACTGATAAGTGGTTAAAAACCTTGAGCCGGAGCGCAAACAATGGTTGCTGAGCTCTCAGCCTGAGAGTTAGAAAAACACTGTAATGATTTTCTTGATGCTATTGAGTTCTCCTTTCTTCATTCAGCATGCACAGGTGAGATACAAGTGGATACAGGTGGAAAAATGACATTTCAAGAAGCAGCATTTAATCACAAGGATCATGTTCCAGGTGCAGCAGTAATGTGTCTTGATGAAGGTACGCCGCATGTTGTATTTGCACATTATGTTGGATTACTCATTTATTAGCAGATGTCATTTCTATTTTTTAGCTTTGTTTTTCGGGTGATTTCACACAGTGCGTTTTCTTGATGCGTTTTTTTGGGCAGAGATGTTCAGCATTAGTTGCTGCGTTTTTTTCTGCAGAAAGGCACAGCAATTAATGCTGTACATCTCTGCGCAAAAAACTCACTGTGTGAAATCACCCTTGTAGTGGGTTTTATCATCGTGTTGATACAGCTGGTACATTTTACGACTGTCTAGTCTAAGTTTACACTTTCTGTTGGTTGGATTAGTATATGCCACTGTGCCTAAGCTTTTGCAGGCCACCAAAAATTACATGGCAAGCTGGATTGGACATCCGTTACTTGTGTTTATGTGCTGTATTCTAGGCATTTAAAGGGGTTATCTCACCAGGCTGTTTCACAGAGCCACAAGTGGCTTTAAATTCATGCTCCCTCTCTCGTCCTGCCTAGGCTGTGATTGGTTCTACAGCAGCGATTAGCATATTAGCTCCATATTCACAGCTCTTCGAAGTGCACTGACATGAGCAGGACATGTCACCCATAGAGCAGAGAGCTTAAGAGCTCAAAGTAAAAACTCAAAAGTAATTAGTCTCCTTTGTTTGTTAGGCTATGTTTACACGGCTTAAAATGGGCCGTATTTCAGTCTGTAATTACACGGCGTAATGCGCTGGAATACGTCCCAGTCATTACGGTAATCCACAGTTCTTATAGAGAACTATGGATTACGTCTCCTCTCCCTGCTCGGCGAATCCACCACGGGGGTAGATAAGTGACATGTGAATTACCAGCGACGTATACACGCCGCTGGTAATGAATGTCTATGGGCCGGCGAGGTGCCGGACCACCGCCCCCGCCCCCGTCCACACGGCGTAATTACGCCCCACAAATAAGCCGTGTGAACATAGCCTTAGAGATAACACTCTCAAGCTGCAGGCAATCCTGTGTGCCCACCTGTGGTCACATCACTTCCTGCTCTCAGATAAGACCAAGAGCAGAGAGAGAGAAAGTCAGAGTAGGTTGGTAACCTAGAGAAACCTGCGTGCACACAAAGCAGATAAAATCTCTCATCTACTCAGCAAAGCAAAATAAAGCATATATTTGGGGAAAAGTCTTCATTTACTGTTCCCTACATGTTGAATATTAATCTTTGTATTGAGACAACCCTTTTAAGGAAAATTTAAGTAATTCAATTTATGGTAATGAACTGATTATTAAAACTACTTTTGCTTATAGTGACACCAGAGCACAATGAAAAAGCTGATCTGGATACGGATGTTCCCTATGAGGCAGCAGCAGCCGGTATGGACATCTCTCATTCAGACCACATGCACATGGTACCAGATGGGGCTGCAAATGAGACGATGCCAACACCGCAGCCACTACGTCTTCATGATGAAGCAAGTCCGCTTCAGAACCCAGAAACTCAAAGTCCTGCAGAGGACGGGCATGAACCACATGTTCTGCAGGATTCTTGTCGATCACTTTCAAAGTTTGAGCTTACAAGCGGTCCGAAGTTAGAAGAGCACTTTGTTTTGACTCGGGGTCATGAAGTCATTTCACAAAAAAAGGACGATCCATTGGTTCCTGAAACATCAGAACTTCATGACATGGAAACTACTCCTAACAGTGAGGCTTCTACAGAAATGAGCTCCCCTGCAGGGCACAAAAGCCTCAAGTCTCCTACTGGGATGGAGTCTCCGGCAACCTCCGTGGACACCAGTAAGACCAGCGTGTCCTCTTCTCCTGCAGTTTCCATCGACTTTCATTCATCGAACGAAATGTTTCAAAGTCAAACTCCGGCACATAGTTATAGCACAGGAAATGCCTTTCAAACCACCTTTTTTTCAGTAACTCCAAAAATTGGCATGGGTAAACCAGCTATCACCAAAAGGAAGTTCTCTCCTGGCAGACCCAGATCAAGACAGGTACAGTCTCTTTATTTTACTGATTTGTTAAATGGAGTGAAAAGTACATATGTTAAACTTCTTGCTCTCTCTGAATCATTAAATGTTTTAGTTCTTGGTACCAGAAAGGACACGACAATGTGTGACCAGGACAAGCGTCGCCGTCTTTATTTACTGGAAACTCATTGACAAAATCCTGGATTGTACCTGACTGGACAGTAACAATTGTGCTTAAATGCGTTTGTTCAGCTTAGAGCCCAGAATCAAGCTGACAACTTTTTTTTTTCTTACCTCTTGTTCCATTTCTCACTTTTCTTCTTTTTTTTAAATTTTTTTTTTATCCATTGCGTCTTTAGTCTAAAAGAATTCCAATTTAATTGACATTAGAGTGCACTTTTACACGGGATTTGACAGGATTAGAGTTGATCGATAAATTGAGATCGAGACGGGTTTCTCGATCGATCCAATTTTTTCGGTAAAATCGGGTAAAACTCGCGATCGTGACATTTTTCACCTTGCATTGACTTTAATGGGAACAGTCGATCAAATGGAAAAGATTTCAAGAAAAATCGGCTTGATCTCGATTAATCGATCAACTCTAGACAGGATCACTTGTTAGCCATGCACTTCTTAAAACGTAGATTCGTGTAAAAAAAAAAAAAAAAAATTACTGTACCGCAGCTCATCTTTCTTACAGTTTGTAGTCTAGGTTAGCCCCCTATTTGGTCATGGGTTATATAATATAGTACCACCCTCAACTGTTTTGCATCACCTACTGTTTAGTAGACATTTTGGACGACATGTCCAAACACTGCAACGCCAGTTTTTTGTTCCATTTTGTGGAAAACCCACTTTTTACGCCATATTCTTGTTGTAAATGAACTGTCGTACACCGAAACTAGGCGCATTATACGCCGGGCGCGACACTTTGTAATGTGCCTAAATATGGTGCACTGTGCGCCCCGTCACGAAATGCGCCTATTGAGGCGCCTTGCATATGTTATGCGCCCCCGTCAGGCAATGAGCCTCGATAGACGCATACCATGTACTAGCAATGATATGCTATGTGCCGAATGTGGAGCAATGCGCCCTTTATTGATACGATGCCCCCTTTTTTTTTTTTATACGATGCCCCTTTTTTTGATATGATGCCCCCTTTTTTGATGCGATGCTCCCTTTTTTGATGCGATGCTCCCTTTTTTGATACGATGCTCCCTTTTTTTATGCGATGCTCCCTTTTTTGATGCGATGCTCCCTTTTTTGATGCGGTGCCCCCTTTTTTGATGCGGTGCCCCCTTTTTTTGATGCGGTGTGCCATTTTAGGCGCATTAAGTAATCTATGCAAGGTATACCTGACGCAAATTTTTAGAAGGTATCGGTCTTTCAGGCGCACTTTACACTGATTTAATGCGCCTAAAACTGGCATAGATACGCCACTTTTCAGACATGTCGCCCTTTAACTTTGACCAGGAGAAGATGCTTCAAGAAACAGACAAAGATGAACAGATGTTCCCATTCAAAAAAATATTTGTTTGGAAGCTGATTGCTCACATCTATCTTGTAGGTGTCTTGAGGATTTACTAGCGTTGTTTACACATCAAGTGTAAGGCAATGTTCACACGGCTTATTTCAGAACGTATTTACATCGGATTGCCGATGTAAATACGTTCCGAAATCAGTTGAAAATCAGTTGCAAATAAGTGTCACTCAGAGTGGGAAGTATTTGTAACTGATTTCCCGACGGATTCACCATCTCCAGTCATTGTAGGTGGTGAATCCGTCCGTAAATAATTGACATGCACATTGTTTTTCCGTCCAGATTGCCGTCGTCAATCCGCGCCGGCAATCCGGAACGGAACTACGCGTCGTGTGAACGACGAGCTGTATTTTCTATTGAAATCAATAGAAACTAGGCTGTGACTTATTTCTGACTGATTTGCCGACAGATTGACGATCGTCAATCCGTCGGCAAATACGCGGCGAAATAAGCCGTGTGAACGAGGCCTAAATTGTTCACAAACGAACAATTTTACAAAGGGTTGAAATTTAGCAAAACGTTTCTGATGTGTTAAGGAAACAAAACAAAAACAGTAGTGGAGATTTACTAATAACTATACTAGACCTAAACTTAGAGTAGGCAGTCTAAGCATATGCTGATTTATCACAGTGGCTTGTGCTGAACGATACGTTTTGCCCCATATTTAGTCTTGTCCAACTTTTGTATACTCTGCACTGTTATATTATGTCATAATTTTGCAGCAATTTCTTTGTTTGCAGCCTGATCTCCACTTCTTTATCAGTAAGCCACACACCTTGCCACATGAATTTCCAAAGGGGCCTAAACACATAAGAAACCCATGAAGTCCGGTGCAAATGCGTAGTGTTCCGGTCTCTCCATTTAAAGTGTGAAAAAGATGCATGTCTGAATGGTTTTTTGCCACCACAGTCTTGGAAACATTCCCACCACAGACACCATTTGGTTGTCTTTCAAATTGTGCAGTTTTTTTTTTTTTTTTTTTTTTTTTTTTAAATCTGTTCCGTAATCTGCCGTCTTTCATCAAATGTATGTAGATGAAGGAAAAGGCTGTAATCCTAATTGTGGAGGTTTTTTTTTTTTTTTTTTTACAAAATACTGAAATACACGAAATACTCCGATTTATAAAAATATAAAAAATAGAAGTGCAATGCAATGAACTTTCAACATCATTCCTCTCCGCATCAATGAAAAGAGACAAAAAGTTCAAGGCGCTCTGCAGCCATATTTGTAGGCAGCGCAAAGCTTTCTGTAATAGCTTTATCCTCTTCAGTAAACCCCTCCAACTCCACTGACAGGTCTGGATACCAGGGCTGTGGAGTCAGAGTCGGTGGCTATTTTGCAGGAGTCGGAGTCGTCATAAAAGGGACAGACTCCGACTCCCAAAATATTTAATTAGTTGGTCCAGTTAGTTCGATGCAAAGAGCAAGAGGCATTGGGTCCGGCCAGTGCTACTGCTCCCTAATCTTCAGCCTTATCACATGAGGAGTGTAATTGATGACAGTGAGCAGGCAAAGCACTGCCCCAGGGGAAAAGATTCCGCTCCCAGGGCAAACAGATTTCAGCAACATTTTTCACCTGTTTTCAAAGAAGTAGAAGAGTTTAACCATTCATCAAAACGGACTGTGGCTGAGGCAATTCCTTTATACCCCGACAGTGTTAGAGATGTTACCCCTGTGGTTATCGTTTTGCCCCCAACCCAAGTTAGTGTAGAGAGGCCGTTCTCTAGCCTGGAAATAATGAGATCAGATGTGCGGTCATGTATGCAGGACCTGATGGAAGCAATACTATTTCTCAGAACAAATTCAGAGACTTTACAAATGTTCCTGCAGTGTTTTGCATATTTATAATCGGTGGATACAAAACATCCTTTAAACAAGTTCCCAGTGTGTTCAGATACTTTAAAACTCCTTGGCTCTTGTTTCTTCCCCCTATGGCTTGCAAACTGTTTCTAGAAACATGTATCCAAAAGGTGCCAGGACTTTTTGGCTAATTTTAATAAGGGCAGAAAGGCGGCCACCTTTTTGATTATTGATTTAGTTTGTAGATTATTAGCTTGAGATTCTACAGGTTATTTTTTGGAGTCCCTGATCGCCTCCTTGATATGTTTGTACTATTTATGGCATTAGATAGAAAGGTAGGCGCGTATGTATGTATGTGTATAAAACATTTAAGGATATTTGGCTTTTTGTAGAGATTTCAGGATGAACATAAAATTTCTTGGAATTTTTTTTTTAAACACACTAAATGAGACCTTTAGAATGTACATGTCCAAATGTTCAGTGTTTCAGTATTTTTTGCACAACTTGCTGATCTCTAAAGGTGCTTTCACACGGTGCGTTTTTGATGCGTTTTTTGTGCGGGAAGGCACAGCAATTAATGCTGTACATTGGTGCGCAAAAATCGCGCTAAATTCGCGGTAATTACTACTATTTTTGCCGCAATTTTTGTGCAGCAATGTACAGCATTAATTGCTGTGCCTTCCCGCACAAAAAACGTATTGGAAAAATGCATAAAAAACGCACCTAAAACAGTGTGAAAGCACCTTAACAAGGAGCGTAATGGCAAATTTCACCACAGGTGTTTGATCCCTGAATCGTCCAATAAGTTCAGGGGATCAGTTTGAATTGGGATGATGCTGTTCACATTTTGACATCATAAGACCAAGACCAGGGCTGTGAAGTCGGTGTTAGTGAAATTGAGGAGTCGGACCCATGGCTTACCGAAAACACAGTCCTGACTAAGACAGCGCCTTACAATTGATTAACAGTACTTCGTCATTGCAAGGCTTCAAGCAGGAGGCTCATCACATCAGACCATTCAGAACCATTTACATCAGCGTGAAAACCTGACCACACCACCGGGCACAGGCATCATAGTCTAGCATGGGCCAGGGAGCATCTAAACTGGATGAGGGACCAGTCAGATAACCTTGCCGGTCCTCTAGCATGCAGACCATGCTGATGTAAACAGTTACAGATGGTCTCATGGGACACTTGGTTGCCTCTTTCCTCCCTTACACCTGCCTGGAGTTGTGTGGCATTCATCATTTGGTTCCGCAGGGCACTGTTTACAATGAAGCGGCCATCAGTGATGATGGAGCCAAAGGACGTCCACTTCTTTGCCTTTCTGTTACTCCTCCAATCTCTCGGCATCTCTGATACGACCTGCTGATGACCCTCTGTGACACTCTAAGCTCAGTGGCCACTTCTGTTTCAGAGCATGCTACTTGAAGCCTCACAATGCCGAGGTACTGTTGAGCAATTGTAAGTTGTTGTCTTGATCTCATGATGTCAAAATGTGAACAGCATGATGAGGAGGACTGTTTAAAACCCATTTCAAATGAATCACCTAGATTAATTGGGCGATTCAAGGATCAAACACCTGTTGTGAATTTTGCCATTAAAGAGAACCTGTCACATATCATCCTTGCTGAGGACAGCACAAGCCAGTGTCAGACCTGCTGTTTCCAGTGCTGTGTCCCTTATTCTGTAAGATGCTGGAGTTTTCATGTATTTAATGCTCAAATCTGCAGTTTTCAGCCAGAAGTCATTCAAAGAGTCATTTTTTTCATGCCCCGCCCACATGAGGCTAGCCCCGCCCACCTCAACTGATAAACCTATTACTTCGAATAAGTAGAAACATGAGAATAACTCAGTGGGCGGAGCTAGCCTTTGGTGGGCGGGGCTAACACCTGCTCATGAATAAAATTTGAGGGGTAAATACTCTAAAACTGCAGCATCTTATAGAATAAGGGACACAGCCCTGGAAACAGCAGGTCTGACACTGGCTTGTACTGTCCTCAGCAAGGGGGCATAATCTATGTGACAGGTTCCCTTTAAGCTTCATGTGCCTTCTAAAGGTAAGAGATGGTCTCACTTAGTTTATTTAGAAAAATGTTCAAGAAATTTTATGTTGATTCTGAAATCTCAACAGAGCCAAATATCCTTTGCTTTTTGTGAGTAGTGTGTGTATATATATATATAGCTGCATTTGTTTTTTGTAGGTTTAAATGGGACTGATGCATTTGGAGACTATGTCTGAACTGATAATTTGCTATTAAAATTGTCTAGACCTGCACTTGTGCTAGTGGCGAACAGCTGGAATAGAGAGGCGGTTTGTGTGTGTGTGTGGGGCCATCTCCATTGCAGTCTATAGGCGCTTGGTGGTTTTTGTCAACCCTTAGGACTTTAAGGCTGCGTCCCCACTGCACAGGACAAATACCGGCCGGTTTGCCAGCCAGTGTTTGTCTTGTTTTGCGGCCGTCCCCACGGCTGCGGGGGTGGAGACGGCTTTTCTCTGCAATGAGCCCTTCACATTCATTTGCACATATTCCGTCCAAAAACCGGACAGAAGATTGTGCTTGTAGAATGCTTTGCGGCCGGACCGCGGGTGGAGAAACCTCCGGACGGAAAGCCCGTGCAGTGGGGACAGTGGGGACTGCTGCACGGGTTTTCCATAGGGCACCATTGTGCTTGTTTTCAGCCGGTTTTTCAGGCGGTCTGCAAAACCGCAAACCGGCCGAAAACCCGTGCAGTGGGGGCATGCCCTAATGAAGAGAGCGACTCCCATCGGCTCGGAGAATGGAGCACATATATCGCCTGTTTCTAATGCAGCTGAAGTCTTTGTTTTCTAGGAGGGTGGGAAGGAGAACACAACATGAAATTAGTTGTGTCTTTATTGGCTGTAAAGTAGGACCCTGTGAGCAGGATGCTTTTTTATGTATCATAGGCCTGTTATTAACTTCATGTATGGGCCTATTTCCCGTTTATGTGACAGTGGTTTTTTTTTTTAAACATAATTTTTAATCAAAGTTTTAAATATATAAACAGAATTGGACACAAGAGACACAAGGTAGTGTCGGCTTACAACATACAAAATATATATGTCCTCATAGGAATTAAAGAGTAAATCGTTAACAGAGATATCAGTCACAATATAAATCAACAAATAGCCTATATATAGACAATAGAGTTAACACAATAGTGAGGTAAAGCTGAGACTCTATTCACTGGCAAATAATACAATGCTAGCCCCAAAAAAAAAAAAATGTAAGCACAAAACCAAAATAAACCATAACTATAACCTGGCACTTGGGTCATATTAATAGATTAAATCGGTTTATCCAAGGCGGGGGTTACTACAGGGCTGCTCTGGAGTCAGAGTTGAGGTATAATATATAATCTAGTGAGGGTTACGGCTCCTTGGCTGAAGGTCGGGTGGGAACCATAAGAGTGTTTTTTCACAGCCATAAGGTTTCCAGTTGGTGTGAGCTCAGTCTACTGTGGGACTGTGGAGTCGGAGAGGTAGATTGAGGCAGATTTATCAAGAGTGTCTTACTCTTAGACTACACAGTCTTACAGCCACATTTGTCATAGTGTTGATAAATCTGGTGCAGGTTAGAACTGTCTAGTCTAACTTTGTACCACAATTAAGTTGGCTTACTCTGACGCCAGAAACGGCGACAAAACTCTGACGCATTTTTGGTGTGGTTAAGCCACACCCCTTTCCCGTGAAGCCACACCCCTTTCCTGTGAAGCCACACCCCTTTGTCGGACGAGACGCAGAAGCATCTGCAACTGTCTAAAACACACAGTAAATGTGTCAAAAAGCTTGTAAGACATTTTTGGTGCAAACTGAGCCAGAATTCTGGTGCAAATGCCTTGATAAATCTGCCCCATTGACTTTTAATTTATTAAGCGTAGCTTGTTGCATATTTCCTTTCCTAGGAGTTTGGGAGAGTCTGGAACTTTTAATCCTGTAAAATAAAAGTTGTGTTTGTTTAATGCTGTGTCTCAGAAGCCGTATGCTTCCATTTGTTATTGATATTGAGCCATTCATGAAGGCGTCAGAGTGTCCTGGTGTCTTGAAGTAACATTGGGGAACTTGCCTGTTCTGTTGTTGGCTGCTGCTTGGGGTACGGTGCCGGATCTATAGGGCTACATTCATTCAACGGAGGCCAAATAGGAGAAAAAGGTTATTTCTTTCCTTCCGAAATAGCTTGGTTATTCCATATGAAGACATGCAGAAAAAATCCCCAATGGGAACTGGTGGCATATCCCATGTGATACCTACACAGTGGCTTGTGTCCCAGCCTTCCATCAGAGGTGTACATGTCAGTGATCCTCCTACAAAGGCTATGAATATGATATGAACAGAACCAGTGTCTGTGGTATTGTTGTATATGATAGAGGAGAGAAGCTGAGCTCTGTGATATATAGGGTAATATGATAGAGGAGAGAAGCTGAGCTCTGTGATCTATAGGGTTATATGATAGAGGGAAAAAAGCTGAGCTCTGTGATATATAGGATTATATGATAGAGGAGAGAAGCTGAGCTCTGTGATGTTAGGATTATATGATAGGGGAGAGAAGCTAAGCTCTGTGATATATAGGTTATTGCATAGAGGAGAGAAGCTGAGCTCATGTGATCCTCTAAAGGTATATGTGATATGAGGAGACCAGCTGAGCTCTGTGATATGTGTATATGATAGAGGAGAGAAGCTGAGCCTGTGATATATAGGTTATATGATAGAGGAGAGGAGCTCTGTGATTATAGGGTTATATGAGAGGAGCTGAGCTCTGTGATATATAGGGTTATATGATAGAGGAGAGAAGTAGAGCTCTGTGATATATAGGGTTATATGATAGAGGAGAGAAGCTGAGCTCTGTGATATATAGGGTTATATGATAGAGGAGAGAAGCTGAGCTCTGTGATATATAGGATTATATGATAGAGGAGAGAAGCTGAGCTCTGTGATATATAGGTTATATGATAGAGGAGAGAAGCTGAGCTCTGTGATGTATAGGGTTATATGATAGAGGAGAGAAGCTGAGCTCTGTGTATTATAGGGTTATATGTGATAGAAGAAGAGCTGAGCTCTGTGATATATAGGGTTATATGATAGAGGAAAGCTGAGCTCTGTGATATATAGGGTTATATGATAGAGGAGAGGAGCTGAGCTATGTGATGATATAGGGTTATATGATAGAGGAGAGGCTGAGCTCTGTGATATATAGGGTTATATGATAGAGGAGAGAAGCTGAGCTCTGTGATTATAGGGTTATATGATAGAGGAGAGAAGCTGAGCTCTGTGATATATAGGGTTATATGATAGAGGAGAGAAGCTGAGCTCTGTGATTATAGGGTTATATGATAGAGGAGAGGAAGCTGAGCTCTGTGATATATAGGGTTATATGATAGAGGAGAGAAGCTGAGCTCTGTATTATAGGGTTATATGATAGAGAGAAAGCTGAGCTCTGTGATATATAGGAGTTATATGATAGAGGAGAGGAGCTGAGCTCTGTGATATATAGGATTATATGATAGAGCAGAGGAGCTGAGCTCTGTGATATATAGGGTTATATGATAGAGGAGAGGAGCTGGGCTCTATGATATATATCTCTCCCTCTCATATCTTGCTGTCAGATAGGGCAGCACAGACCACCTGATAGGTTTGTACATAGTGATCCTCACCTCCAGTGCTCTTTCTCTTTCCATTTATCTTGGTTCTCTTGTTCGGTTTGGCTCATCTCGTGTCTGCTCCATCTTTGCATGAGCATCAGAAGTGCCGCGGGCAGCCCTGCCCTTTCCTGCTCTGAGACGTCTTCCCTTTGTTTTTCTGTTATGCTTAGCTATATATAAAGTATTTTATTTTGGAACAGAGATTTTTATTTTCATCAACAGTCATGTTTGTTAAAAGCAGTGGGCGCGTCATTCAGGAAATCCTCCTATATTATGTAATGCCTAGTGCCAGGGCAGCGGGGCGCTGATGGGAAGTCTTCACCACCCGGTGGGGCGCTGCGCTGGGCATGGCACAGTGTATTGTTTATTTGTTTGTGTGTTCCTTTAAACTTCAAGCATTTGAAACCTTTCAATTTACCTCTATTACTCTGTTTCTTTAGTCGTCATAGCTCACTTGTTACTGGTTTTTATGTACACCGATGCTGTGAGTATAAGGGCCCGGCATCGTTTGACTGGTCTTTCAGACGGTTTGCAGATTTGGAAACCATCTGAAAACCAACAGCTCCCCATAGACTTTAATAGAAAATCCGTGTAGCCGTCCCCACTGAACAGACTTTTTCTGCCGGACAGTTTTTCACACCGCCAGCGGTCAGAAGAGCTTAGATCATGTTCATGCTACTGCTCCGTTTCCGGACAGAAAATTAACATTGAAGTCAATGGGAACTGAGCAGAAAGTGAGTGAACGTTCTTTTTGGTCGGTTTTGGGCAGTTTTCTGTTTTTGCACTCAGTACACTTTTCTGCTCTAAAAAAAAATCCAAAAACTGGTCAAAAACCTGGACAAAATCAGTGACAAAAACAGTTTTAAAAAAAAAAAAAAATGAAAATGCCGAAAAACCATTTTTTTGTGTCTAAAACCAGTCGGGATGGACGGTTCTGCTGAGGCCAAACCCGAGCAGATTTTGCCCTTTGCTGTGTGAACCCTCCCTACGGTTCACACGGCAGATTTTTAATATGAAAACATAAGGTGTAATCTGTGAATATTTCAGCCACAGAATTCATGCTTTGTGCCGTGAATTGTCTGTGTTTTCACGATGCAGATTGGCCCCTTTCAATAGGGGAAAATAGCATCTTGGGTTCTGATGCTGTTTTCATGTGGAAACTTGTCAGGATAATGACAGCACTTATTCCACATGGAATCTGCACAGAATTTTCCACATGGAGTCTGCACTGTTGGAAATATGGCGCGGATTCCGAGTAATCCGAATAGTCCACAGTGCACTTTGGTGCAGAAAGCACACGGATTCTGCACCAAGATGGGAGCGGGGCTGAAGTCTACAGTACAGGGATTTGGTCCACCTCCTCCTGTGTCATTATTGCAATAGGTAATAACCGGTAGGAGAAGGGACTGGAAAGACAAAGCTCCTGACGTGCAGATAAGGCTTATGCATTGTACAATGAAAGTTTATGCAATATGCTTTGTGTATTAGTTTCTTATGTTTTTCAATGTCTGCTGTGATTTAGTAGAAATCTTCATTGCTTGCTAGTAACAGGGCAAGAGTCCGGCCTCCCCATGTAAAGATCATACCGGTGTTCAGCTCATTACAAGACAATGGTCGGATAATTGTGAAAAAGTCAGAATTGTGATTTTTGTTCATCCCTCAGCATGTAAAATGGAACAAAAAGTGATCAAAAAGCCATATAATGCCAAGTGACACCAAGTAAAACGTCGGTTCATCCCGCAAAAAAAAGTCCTTACACAGCTCTGTATACAGAAAAATATAAGAAAGTTGGCCATCAGAAGACAGCGATGCATAAATATTGTTTTACAAAATAAAAACTTTCTTATTTTAAAAAAGCGCTTCAACATGAAAAACTATATAAATTGGGTATCGTCGTAATCGTATCGACACCCAAAGTAAAACTTTTTTTTTTTAAACTATATTCCGGCCCTCCAATGGTCTGAGGGACCGTGAACCGGCCCCCGGTTTAAAAAGTTTGAGGACCCCTGGTGTACGGCTTGTCTCTAGGGGATATACGTCCCTGAGAGATCCTCAGTCTTGGTGGCACATGTTCAGACATACATGGAAGGGAGAGACATGGACCGCACATCCTCACACTATATGTTTATCTAATGCTTCTCACCAAAACTATATAAAAAACGAACAGGAGGTTCTTAGTATACTTTTTTATCAAAACGTATAGGCCCACTTGCTACATCGCGGCGACTTCTATAAAGTGGGTCCCTATGCTAAATGGGGGTAACGCTGCATGGCGGCCACCACCGCAGCAAAAACCACACAGATGAGGGCACTAGCCCAGTGGCCCACCAGCACCACTGCTGCCAAACCTAGCCCCCCGGCTCTGGACCGCACCACCCCACCAGCACAGTATCACAGCAGCAATGGCCGCCACAAAAGGAAAGGTAGACACTGCTCACCTTCCCAGGGCTCCTGCATGCAGACTGCAAGAAACAGGGCATCAACCCTTATACCGACTACTGCTAATTAAAAACACCTGGGGCAAATGGGGAGGAGTGCTGATCCATGTGTGCAAAGAAAAGAACCTATGTATACAAACATGGAAGAGAGAGACATCACCTCTCCTCTCAGGCAGCTACTGTCAGTCTCTTCCCTGCTTAGTAATCACATACACTCACTGCTGAGCAAGTGTCCAACCCTAGGTGCTGTCATTCTACTCCTGTCCTCTGTACTTATTAGTAATTAGTAAAACCGTGCAAAAAAATAAGATAAAAATAAAATGTAACGGATCAAGGAAAAAGGCAAAAAAATTATCAAAGTAACACGTACTATGGAAGAGGAAAATGTGCCGGTCAGGAGCTGGTTAAGAAACAGATGCTAATTAACAAAAATAAATTCCTGTGCATCTCCATTTTCTGACACCTGTAACTTTTTTTCTCTCCACTAACTTATCCCCCCCCACCTTCCCCCCTCTGCGGGGCGATGACTAATTTTTTATTGATCACAGCTCAGAGTGTATGCGACCTTGTGACTTTTCTCTTCCATTTATTTGGGGAGGTGGGATGACACAGTTGTGCCTTTACATTTGTTTTTTTATGGTCACTGTGCGGGATACAAAAACACAAGCAATGGTATAAATCCTACCGTGTTTCCCCCGATAGTAAAAGCGCGTCTTTCATCTTTTTTACCCCCCAAAAATCCCACTATGTCTTACTTTTGGGGGATGTCTTATATAGGGCAGGTATAGGGCCACTGTAGGGAGGTATAGGGCCAGTAGGCAGGTATGGGCCAGCTTAGGCAGGTATAGGGCCATTGGGCAGTAAGGGGGGCGTAACAGGTATAGGGGCCCGCTGTGGGGAGGGGATGGGCCAGCTGTAGGGAGGGTTTGGGCCCCGGTGAGCAGGTATAGGGCCACCCGTGGGCAGGTAAAGGCCGGGTTTAGGCAGGTATAGGGCCCGGTTTTGGGCATATAGGGCCCTGTAGACAGGTATAGGGCCAGCTGGGCAGGTTAGGGGGCCCGGGTGTGGGGAGGGAAAAGGGCCCCGGGTGGACGGGATAGGGGCCGCTGTAACAGGGAAGGGCCCGCTGTAGGGAGGAAGGCAGTATAGGGCCACTTTGGGGGGAGGTATAGGGGCCCGCTGTGGGCAGTAAGGGCCACGTAGGCAGGGTATAGGGCCAGCTGTGGCAGGTATAGGGGAGGTATTGGCCATGTGGGGAGTAAGGGGGGCGTGGGGAGGATAGGGCCGGCTTAGGAGGGATAGGGCCACTGCAGCAGGTATAGGGGGGCTGCAGGCAGGTAGGGCCAGCTGTAGGCGGTATAGGCCACTGCAGGCAGGTAAGGGCCAGCTGCAGGGAGGGATAGGCCATGCAGGCAGGTAAGGCCAGCTGTAGGCATATAGGGCCCGTTTTGGCAAAAAACACTTACCTGGTCCCCCCTGTCCTCCCCGCAGCCCCTGCTTCCGGCCTCCCGCCGCCTCATCCCGGCACGGCAGTGCGTCATCTGGGCCGCGCACGTCTTACATTAGCACCTCCCTAAGACACGCTTTACTTTGTTTTTTATATTGGGGTCAAACACAACGGTTAGGAAACCTATAAAATGTAACTTTTAATGATACAATAGTAAAACATATGCACAAGATAAAAACCTTAAACTAACAAAAAGACTATCCCTATCAAAACTGACTACCTCGCCACACATGGGAAAATCGCCCTAAGGCTAGGTTCACACGGCTTAAAATGGGCCGTATTTCGGTCCGTAATTACGCGCCAAAGTGCGCCAATTACGGGCCGAAAACGGCCCAATCATTACGGTAATGCACAGTTCTCATAGAGAACTATGGATTACGTCTCCTCTCCCTGCTCGCGAATACGCCGAGGGGGGAGATAATTGACAGGGTCACTTTCTAGCGGCGTATACGCGCGCTAGCAGTGATTGTCTATGGGCCGGCGAAGTGCCGCCCCCCTTCCCCCCCCCGTCCACACGGCGTAATTGCGGGGCGAAATTACGCCCCGCAGTTAAACCGTGTGAACCTAGCCTAAGAAGGGTGTTCCCAATCAGGAACCTATCTACAGTAAACTATACCCTATCACTAGCTAAAGGATGATACTAACAGTCCATAATACAAGATATGAAAAATAGGACTCAATATGAAATATCCAAATCTCAAAAATAGGACCCAATATATAGTTAAAGAAAGTAGAATATAGAGTAAACAATCCACAATCTAAAATATGTATATATATATATAATACATACACATTAATACAGATGTATACTAGTATACATCACTGTGCGGGATAAATAACATGATGATGTGTTAAATCATACTTTTACGGGCGCAGCATCAATTCTTTTTTTGGGGGGAGGGGGTTAATCTGGTAAATGGGAAAAGTTTTTTTTTAAAAAAAATATTTATAGTACTGATCATTAAGACGCTGCCAGCATCAACACAGCATCCAAATGGTTAAGTACCGGCACTGGAGCAGCTTTTAATCCCGGTTGCTTGCGGCTTGTGCCGACTATCTAACCTGCCGCTTTAAGGGGGTGATCACATGGGGTATAGCGGTGCGTACCTTTGCGTGCTGCTGAGTGCCAGCATATACTTCCTACAGGGCTCTGGCCTGCGTCCCATTCAGCCTCACTTTCCACTTCTTTCTATGGACGCACTGTATGCGCCAGGGAATGCGCTGTGAAGTCGTGGTACTCAGTGCTGTGATTTTACCGTATTTGATGTACTTCGGTCACATTGCAGTGCAATTACACCATGTGAACACCCTACCAAGAGAGTGGGCCGAGCAAGTGAGCATGCTCCACAACCACTTAACTCCTCCATGATGAGCGTCGAGGGGTTAGACTGCTCTGAAAAAATGTTTTTTGTGTGTTTTTTTTACAAATTTTTTGGGTGTAGTTGAGGAACCCGTGCAGTTATGAATACAGTAACTCAATGTGTGAACCCAGCCAAAAGGAAGTAAGCACTTCAGTCCACCTGACCAGCGCAGTTTTATTCTTTGGAAATAAGCAATGAAGGTTCCTATTCAGTGACTGCAAGCAGACATCTTGTAAGCAGGAAAGAACTGATATACAAAGTGTGTTATGTATGAAAACCGTAATGTCTTTGATATCAGAGGCGACAGTATTTTACCATACAATGGGCTATGAAGACTGGAGAAACATAGCAGCTAAGTAGTCCTGCTGTAAAGCTTTAAGCCCAGCAGGCTGGTGGGGACGGTTGTTCACTTTTCTTGTCTATTATATGAAGCCTGCTATGTATGCTCACAGTGAAGAGAGGTCAATCTGAAATTGTTTTCTGGTAAATGCAGCGAGCAGCTTCCTTAGGCTATGTTCACACAGCAATAATTGCAGGATGTATTTCGCCCGCAATTACACAATGTGCTCGGGGGCGGGGGGCCGGCAGCAGGGCTGTGGAGTCGGCAAGCCAAAGCTCCGACTCCTCAATTTCCCAAACTCCTGACTCAGACTCCTGACTCCCTCATACACGGCGCATGTTTAAGTCATAACTTTACTGCAGTAAAATGGTAACATCAGGCTGTTTATCACCTTATGATACAATAATCAAGCTATTTAGGTAGAACAGACACTGACAAGCAAAAGGGTAACAATGTTTTGATCTTTTGAATGTGTAGAAGAGACCTGGGATCAGATTTTGGTCAAGATATGCTTGATTCTCATTCAGAGCCTAGAAGGATTCAGGCAGAGCTGAAAACCAAAGGTGGATTTCCCAAAAACACACAAAATAATAAAAATTAACATTTTGATTTTTAGCAGCACAACAGTAACAATGTATTTATATGACAAGAATCTACAGAACTAAGCAGATGCTAAATGCTTGCAAGTCACATTTATGTATAAGATAGGTAAGATGACTGTATATAAAATTGCTCTTTGCAATGCATGGATGAGGTTTTCGACAAGGTTTTCACCCATACAAATTAATAGCCAGGACAAAAACCTCGACCTAAAACGGGCTTCAAGAATTGACATGACACTTTTTTCAGTGCTTCTAAAGAAGCGTGTAAAAACCTCATGTGGACCAACTACTTATATATTTTGGGAGTCAGTCGGTCCCTTTTATGACGACTCCAACTACTGCAAAATAGGCACCGACTCAGACTCCACAGCCCTGGCCGGCCCCATGGACATTCATTATTCACGACGCGTATTCGTCGCTAGTAATTGACATGTCACTTCTCTCGCCGTATTGTGTGAGCAGGGAGAGGAGACATAATCCATAGTTCTCTATGAGAACTGTGGATTACCGTAATGACTGGGCCGTATCTCGCCCCGTATTTCGAGCAGTACGGGGCGAGATACGTCCCATTTTAAGCCGTGTGAACATAGCCTTAGACTTTCTGTACCATCAGCCAAACCTGTTCTCCAGAAAAGAGGTTCATGACCTCCGTCCAGACCTCGACAACAAACAGTCGTCATATGACCATGTCCAAGCTGTCAAGCCAGGTGTCAAGTGGCTTTTGGCCTCGCGCTCTCCACCAACGTCCCGGTGCATGTTGTGCTATGTTCTAGATTAATTGTTGCAGCCTCATTGTCTACATTTGCTTGGCTTTTCTAACCCTTTATGTTGCTGGCTTTATTATTTTTTTTTCTTTTTGTGTTGCTGAGTTTATACATCTATTTTCTCAACTGCCATATCCTAGGGCACTTGGAGTACCCATAATACAGTGAGCCCACCTTCCTGGTCAGCTGATGGCTCAGAAGGTTGGGACAATTTTAAGTCCAGACAGCTTCTCGGCAATCCATTTTGGAGCATCAAAGTGGTAAATAAGTTGCATTTCTACTTGTGTGTCATTTACCTTATCTTGTTATCTGTAGAACCAGTAGAGTCTCTTCCTCCAGCTTTTAGATGTTGCCTTCCAGGATGTGACGCCTTAGTTCTGTGCAGTCTTGCAAGCTTTGGCCCTGTTGCTTGTATTCCTTCAGATTGTATGTAACTGACGTTAAATGTTTTTCTCATGTGGCTATTGCAGCTTTATGTCTTTGCTTTGATAACATAAATGGGGTTGTCCCACTTTAGACAATGATGACTTATCGCTAGGCTATGCCATCATTGTCGGATAGGTCCAGGTCCCACCTCCGAGACCAAAACCAGCCCCGAAATCTCTTAGTTCTGAACGAATGGTTGGTTGGGACTCTCCCATAGATATGAACAAGCGTTCTGATAATAGGCAAGCGACGACGAACGGCTGTAATTGGAACTACCATTTACTTCAATGGAAGGGTCCTGGCCACCGTTTGGAACGGAGAGGTTTTGGGGATAGAGGTGGTTCCACACCTATCAGACAATGATGGACGTCATTGTCTAAGGTAGGAATACCCCTTCAAGTAAATGTAAGTATAAATGTTTTTTTCCTTTTCACTAAAATGGTCTTCAACTTTTCTACAATTCTGATCAATCTTTGACTGATGTACAAGCAAGACGCTACATAAATGTACCATTGTCTTAATAGTTCTCGCAATATTACATAGAACGTAAAGGGGTTTTCCAGTGGAAGAAAATTGTCTTAATCTCTCCCAAAGCTAGGCCCTTTTCTATTGTAGTTTCATTAAATTTTCAGTAGACTTCCTGCAGTTCTACATCAGCTTGTTGAGTTCTGTATGTCCTGACACACAATAGAAATGGCTGTTTGTCAAGCCCAGGAGAACAAGTGACCAAAGGGGTTTGACTTTTATTTTAGGGCAGCCTTTTAAAGTAAACCCCTTTGCTCCGCCTTAAAACTTTAAGGCCATGTTCACACGGCTTATTTGGACCCGCTCCCAAAACCTCGCCTGAAACGCGCTTCTTCAGAAGAGGTTTTAGAAGCGTTTCTCGGCGAGCTTTTGGATCAGGTTTTCGACAAGGTTTTCACCCATACAAATTAATAGCCAGGACAAAAACCGCGCCTAAAACGCGCTTCAAGAATTGACATGACACTTCTTTCAGTGCTTCCAAAGAAGCGTGTAAAAACCTCATGTGTGTGAACTTCAATGAGGTTTTACATAGGAATTAATGAAATGGATTCGATTTGGAAGTGTTTTGGGCGAGGAAACGCCCCGAAAACCTCGTCCAAATAAGCCGTATGAACAAGCCCTAAGTATAATGCAGGAAATCTAATGTGTGCATGAAGACTTAGGTTTGGATGAGGGAAGATAGACCAAGCACAACTAAGGGCCTTGGGGCTTGAAACCTTACAGAGCAAAGGGAAACCGTTTACAAAAAAGGACTTGCTGCTGCTCAGCTGCCGAGAAGTGAGGCTACGTTCAGCACAAGAAAAGCAGAAATCGACACAGGAAACATCACAGGGAGGTGGATGAAGACCTAGTTGAGCTTTAGTTTTTCTTGCACAACCTTTACAAAGGATTTCCTTTTCTGTGAATATGTTAAGTAAATAACTCATCTCTAGTCCTCACTGATGCTTTGGCTGCTATGGCAGTGGTACACCTAACCAAGGCCCCCATGTTTGCCATCTACCAGAACCAGTTGGACCCTGCTTAACACTGGCCGTAGACATTAAAAAGCTGTTGACCAAAAGCCGCCAGCTATATTTCCCAATGGAAAGCATGCTTGGTCCTGCTGAAGTCGGCAGGTTTAGCTGATATTTTCTGATGTGTATGGCCAGTTTAGGGCAGCTCCTATCCGCTTTAGGCCTGGGTCATATCTGCGTCGGTTGAGCTCGGAGCAGCATGTAGCGCTATAAGGTCAATTGACGGACACCATAACGCAAACGCAACAGACCTCCATTGTAGTCATTGGCCTCAATCAGGCTCCATTGGTGTCTATCCTGTAACGCATCTGGCACCACCATTCTATTAGTTTTCCTGTTCTTATTATGGAGCAGAAAGCCATAGATAACAGCGAAGGTGTGCACCAAGCCCAACACTGAGGAGAATCATACACTGCTATACAGCGTGTATTATTGAAGTCATCACAGAATGCGAAACAATAAAAAAGTTTCTTCCTTTATGTAACA
Source organism: Phyllomedusa bahiana (assembly GCA_025379985.1). Taxonomy (NCBI): domain Eukaryota; kingdom Metazoa; phylum Chordata; class Amphibia; order Anura; family Hylidae; genus Phyllomedusa; species Phyllomedusa bahiana. The sequence goes on along the minus strand of JAODAL010032220.1, from coordinate 16,160 downwards.
TTTTACTGTGAAAAATAGAAGTATCCATAATGTCTCCTCCTTTAAAATGAACTTGTTATTTTTCCTAATAACAAAACATTTTAAAAAAAATTGCCAGTATTCGCCTTTTTGTTCTTTCTCTGTCTCTGAAACAAAAAGGAGTTAAAAAGTCTTTTATACTTCAAAATGATACAATGAAAACAAGTCCCCCCCCACAATGACATAAAATTAAGAAAAAAATTCCTCCAAAACTCCATCAGTTCTAAAATAAAAATACTATGGCTTTTGGAATGTGATAAAAATGACCACCAATAAAATCTCTCTGTATTCCCATCACAGTGATGCTGGAAGAGCCAATTAGTGTAAAGTAAGAAATTTCAAAATGCATGTTGTTAAATAAAAAAAAAAAAGTATCCTTTACCTAATACTGGCATTTTTGCACTTTCAACTTGTTTTCTTGTCACCATGGTTACTGACCACCACTGTGTCCACTTTTCATATAGCAATATTGGGAGCGCGCACGTACAAGCAAGCGGTGTACTGACGTCATGACAGCTTCACGTGCCTGTGCTGCCCATTTTTTAAAGTCAAGAGTAGCAGAGCGGGGGGCCAAACATGGGGTAACGCTGCATTGCTAGCCACCACTGAATGCACACAGTGGTGGTCTGTAACTAAGGAGACAAGAAAGCCAGTTAAAGAGGGAAAAAAGGCCTGTATTAGGTAAAGCATACACATCTTTTTAATAACATGCATTTTTAAAATTGCTTACTTTACAGCATTTGGACCTTCCAGCAGCACTTGCTGTGATGGGAATACCCCTTTAAGGCCCAAATAAGACACATCTTTAAAGGACTATTGTATTGCCCTCTGAAGATAAGAATTTTCATTTCCTTGTTCCGTCACTTTTACTTTTTTTTTTTTTTTTTACCCGAGTTGTAAAAGTAGCAGAAAATATTAAGGTACCATAGCCTCCATATAAATATATAGTCATGTATATTACAATCCTTTATTTCTGTTATCTCACCTGATTCCAAAATGATATAAAATACAGTGGACAAATCTCCCTTCTTGGGCTACCAGTGTGACAATACAGTGATGTCACTAGATGCAGGGCAGTACAAGTATTCATACCCCAGAATACACATCACCAGAACAGGCTGTGAAATCAAGCTGGCAATAAGTGCCTGGAGAATTGAGCTCCGATGTTTGCTAAAGAGGGACTGTGACTCTGGACTGGAATATATTGTGTAACTCTGGATCTGTATAAGGCCCCGTTCACATCACATTTAAAGGGAATGTGTCATCAAAAATTACTTATTGTTTAACTCACGTTTTTGTGTTAAACATTTTTTAAGAATGTTTTTTTTCCAGATCACTTTCAATATTTTTTTTAATAATTCTTAAGTCCTGCAGTTTTCACTTTGGCCACTAGGCCTAATAGTCTGACACTTCCTGTTCTGTACAGAAAGATTCTCAGTTCTCTGCTCATTATCAGCACAAGCAGGGTCAAACTGAAAGGAGACACCAGTGTGAATAGATAACACAGGATCCACCAGTCACAAGAGGAGATGGTCACAGTTCACCCTTTCACCTCCCTGCACACTGACTTCTTCCCAGGTCACAGAACATGACTAGAAAACTCTCCTATAGAAGTGAATGGGACTGAGTCACTTAAGTCGCCTAGGTGCATGAAGCTACTGTAAAGCATCTCTCTGACTGCTGTTAAATCAGTGCAAACAAGGCCTAGAGGCCAAAGTGAAAATGCAAGACTTAAGAATTATTAAAAAGTATTGAAAGGGATATGAAAATTCCTAAAAAAATGTGTTTAACATAAAAATGGGACTTAAACAATGACTCATTTTTTGATGACACATTCCCTTTAGGAATCCATTTAGGATAACCTGAGAAAGTTATCCAGATATAAACCACAGCGGAAGCCTAGGAAACTATAGAGCAGAGAGAGTCTATTTCGGACTACGTTTCCCCTTCCAATAATCTTTATGTGCTGGCTACAAAAGTGTGCTCCACCATGTTTTACATGAAGCATGTATGGACGGGAAAGAGAGTAACCTAGTAAAAGAACGACTACATCCACTCTACAGAATCCTATGGTTTTGCTGCGGTATACATTGGTAAACCTGGTGAAAACTTGTGGCACTGGCCCAGAACGTGACATGAATGGGGCTTGGATGCACAGTACTACCCTGTTTTCCCGAAAATAAGACATCCCTCAAAAATAAGACACAGTGCATTTTTTTTTTTATGCAATTCAGTGTTTGGCTGCTTATGCTGATGTTTGTGATGAAACCACTACAGTATTTTTATTTATGTTGATTTTTGTTCAACAATAAATGTGAATTTTTGTTCATGGAAAAATAAAGATGTCTTTAGGAGCAAAAATTAATATAAGACACTGTCTTATTTTCGGGGAAGCAGGGTATAGTTTGTATAATTTATTCTTTATGTATTTCTGGTTGTCATGTAACAGAGGTTGTAGCCGAATTGCACTCGTTTTCCCAGTCTCTAGTTTGTGTCTTAAAGTACCATTCAGGGAATACGATTGCTTCTTCTCGTTTTGTACAAGTCAAAGGTAAACTTCTTCCTTTCTAGGACCATCTGGACCTTTTCCCTCTTTTTTCATTATCATTTCTTAAAAGAATCCTGATTGAAGCTGTGGAGTTCCCCTGCTTCTTGCAGACTGTAGGGTTTATAGATCAATGCAGGTATCAGTCGGGTATCTGGGGGGAAAAAAGGTACTCAGACGGGACTGCAGCCGGCCGGTAGACCTTGCTAGAACAAGTGTAGCCCTATTTGGTCTATATTTGCTCTGTTTGTTCTGGGATACATGCATTGTGTGGGATACAAAAGTGTGGTCTACCACTAGGTGCACAGTATGTTTTATAGTAGATGGCAGATATCCATCAGGGTATCAGGAGGATGCCGCGATATAACCCTGATCGGCTGATAGAAATTAAAGGGGTTTTGGCATCATAGACGGTAAACTGCTAGGATATGCCATCGTTGTCTAATAGGTGTGGGACCCAAGTCTTATCATGGAAACCAGCCCCTAAAAGTTACAGAGCAGACTGGAGGGCCGGCTGTGCTTATGCAGTTACTCTCTATGAAAGTTCCAAGTACAGCCGAGTGTTGTGTTCGGCTCTGCTTCGAACTCTCATAGAACAGAATGAAGAGTCTTGCATTGGATTCTGCTCTGTAACTTTCAGGGGCCCATTCCTGAAATAGGTGCGGGTCCAAGAGGTGGAGCCCACACCTACTAGACAGTGACAGACCATTGTTGTCCATGATGGGATCACCTCTTTAATAGAAAAAATGTATCTCTCTTTGGACTATGTATGCTGTATTTGCCAGTGGTGCTTTCCGTGCAGGACACAGGTTTGGCTACCACACTTTTGTGTCTGTCACAAAAGTATATGCCAGTGGCAAATAGAGCAAACACGGTCCAAATAGGACTATGTTCTGCTGATGTAGATGGATCTGTCAGAATTCCTTTTTTCTCCAATACCCCGACAGAGACCTGCAATGTACCGAAAACAGAAGCCATCTTTAGATGTAGTTGTAGTTTTGTGTCATACAAGAGAATACATTCCTTTTGTATCTCTCTTCCTCCCCGTTATCTTCACAATAGCCCCATATATTGAGGAAGAGAACTGTATTTTCGTTTATTCTTGCCTTGCTTACCTTGTAGAAATTCTTAATTTTCTTTATTGCTTTAACAGGGTCGTGGATCAGGATTTCCTCGGAGGAGACCAAGGGGGTCTGGTCTGTCGGGTCGTGGTGGAAGAGGCCGTTCAAAGTTAAAAACGCCTATAGGCAGCTTTATAATTCCAGGGGTACTATATTCACTATTATTCCTTTGCTGTGTCCAATACCTTGAACTACTGGCTTTCCAGCATGCTGAGCGTTGTAGTTTCCCAACTGCAAAGTTGTAGTTTTCCTGCTGCAAAGTCACTGATTCCTGCCAATATGTATTTTATAAGTAATATAAGGCATTTGTCACAGTCTTATTATCCGTCAGCACGAAGTTCAGAAAGAAATCTGTGCTAAAGAAAATTACTAAGGGCGACATGTATGATTTATGGCTTAGATGCTAATTTTTAAGTGCATAAGAATAGTGTAGAATGCATCTGAATTTATGAACCTGCTCTACTGCGGGTCATAAATCAGGCATTCTAGCGCATAAACGTCAGTTCTGGCTCAGGTAAACCACTTTGGAAGTGCGTCTGGAATTGCTGTAACGAAGCTATAAAAACTATAGGTTCCTACGGTTCTAGTGCCCCCCCCCCCCCCCGAAATCAGGCGCATTACAAAGTGTCGCGGGCACCCTGTAATGCGCCTGATATTGGCATGCGGGCGGCTTAAAACTATAGCAAACAGGCCTCGCGAGTTTTCGTCCTGAATAGACGCCAGACTTCTTGCGCAGCCCCGTTCATACGTCGCCCTTAGTGTTTTCATACATCTGGATAATGTTCGGCTGCGTTCACACCTGCATTGGAGTCTTTGTGGCAGATTCTGTCTGGTAGCACGATTTTGTGTGTGTGTCCCCCCCCCCCCCAAAAAGTGGAGACAACTTAGTGAAACCTGAAAGTCCCATTGTTAGTCAGGGGGGTCTGTTTCGGCACAGGTGGTGTCTAATAAATTGCACACTACATTGTGGATGTGTACATAACGTAAAGCATGATGCAGATGTGAGCAGAGCCTTGTAGCATGCACGTTGTATCTTCCTGCAAGACTTGTAAGCGTTTTGTATCATTTCTTTAGTTAACCACAATTGATCTTTCATCGTATAAGGAGGAGGAAGAAACCTCAATGCACAACACAGTAGTTTTATTTTCCACAACCGACAAATTCACCTTACATCAGGTTAGTGATTTTTCTTGTGTGTATTATATTTTTCATTTTAGCACTTAGTATGTTTATCTCCTATCTATGGTGTTTATAGGGGTTGTGGTTGGGGCTCACTGTGCTCTCAATCTCCCACAAGTCATTAGTGCAAAGAGGCCAAAATAGTTCTGCCTCCAATGTGTCCTTTTAGTCTGTCCTATGTCTTTGGATGTCTTAGTTGGTGTTTGTAACCTCTCATTCACTGCAATGGGACTGCACGACTTATGATGTACTATTACATCATGGTGTCTTTAGAGGGAAGTTTACAGCAAGCTTCCAAGCTGAGCAAATTTCATAGGTGGTGGGTGCCAGCTGTTAGTTAGCGCTTGCACCTGCAGTCAGCGCCCAGAATAGGAGATAACTGATCCTGGACGTTCAGGCATCCATAAAAGCTTAGGGGGAAAAAAGCCTGAATATTTTTTTTTTATTTTTTTTTATTTTTGACCCTTTATTAGTTTCTATGAAAACAGCCTCGTAGGAACACCCATAATATAAAAGCAAAAAAAAAGTACAGTGCCTTGCGAAAGTATTCGCTCCCCTTGAACTTTTCAACCTTTTGCCACATTTCAGGCTTCAAACGTAAAGATTTAAAATTTGAATTTTTTTGTGAAGAATCAACAACAAGTGGGACACAATTGTGAAATGGAACGAAATGTATTGGATATTTTAAACTTTTTTAAAAAATAAACTGAAAAGTGGGCGTGCAAAATTATTCGGCCCCCTTAAGTTAATACTTTGTAGCGCCATATTTTGCTGTGATTACAGCTGCAAGCCGCTTGGGGTATGTCTCTATCAGTTTTGCACATCGAGAGACTGAAGTTCTTGCCCATTCTTCCTTGGCGCACAGCTGGAGCTCAGTGAGGTTGGATGGAGAGCATTTGTGAACAGCTGGAGCTCAGTGAGGTTGGATGGAGAGCGTTTGTGAACAGCTGGAGCTCAGTGAGGTTTGATGGAGAGTGTTTGTGAACAGCTGGAGCTCAGTGAGGTTGGAAATGGAGAGCGTTTTTGTTGAACAGCTGGAGCTCAGTGAGGTTGGATGGAGAGCGTTTGTGAACAGCTGGAGCTCAGTGAGGTTGGATGGAGAGCGTTTGTGAACAGCTGGAGCTCAGTGAGGTTGGATGGAGAGCGTTTTTGAGCAGCTGGAGCTCAGTGAGGTTGGATGGAGAGCGTTTGTGAACAGCTGGAGCTCAGTGAGGTTGGATGGAGAGCGTTTGTGAGCAGCTGGAGCTCAGTGAGGTTGGATGGAGAGCGTTTGCGAACACCCTTTGGAAAAAGCTCAGTGAGGTTGGATGGAGAGCGTTTGTGAACAGCAGTATTCAGCTCTTTCCACAGATTCTCGATTGGATTTAGGTCTGGACTGTGACTTGGCCATTCTAACACCGGGATCGTTTATTTGGGAACCTTTCATTGTAGATTTTGCTTTATGTTTGGGATCAATGTCTTGTTGGAAGATAAATCTCCGTCCCAGTTTCAGGTCTTTTGCAGACTCCAACAGGTTTTCTTCCAGAAGGGTCCTGGATTTGGCTCCATCCATCTTCCCATCAATTTTAACCATCATCCCTGTCCCTGCTGAAGAAAAGCCCCAACCATGATGCTGCCCCCACCATGTGTGACAGTGGGGATGGTTCAGGGTGATGCGCTGTGTTGCTTTTACACCAAACATATCATTTTGCATTGTGGCCATAAAGCTCGATTTTGGTTTCATCTGAGCAGAGCCCGTTCTTCCACATGTTTGGTGTCTCCCAGGTGACTTGTGGCAAACTTTGAATGAGACTTTTTATGGATATCTTTGAGAAATGGCTTCTTCTGGCCACTCTTCCAAAAAGGCCAGATTTGTGCAGTGTACGACCGATTGTTGTCCTATGGACAGACTCTCCCACCTCAGCTGTAGATCTCTGCAGGTCATCCCGAGTGATCATAGGCCTCTTGGCTGCATCTCTGATCAGTCTTCTCCTTGTTTGAGATGAAAGTTTAGAGGGACGGCCGGGTCTTGGTAGATTTGCAGTGGTCTGATACTCCTTCCATTTCAATATGATCGCTTGTACAGTGCTCCTTAGGATGTTTAAAGTTTAGGAAATCTTTTTGTATCCAAATCCGGCTTTAAACTTCTCCACAACAGTATCACGGACCTGCCTGGTGTGTTCCTTGGTCTTCATGATGCTCTCTGCGCTTTAAACAGAACCCTGAGACTATCACAGAGCAGGTGCATTTATACGGAGACTTGATTACACACAGGTGGATTATATTTATCATCATCAGTCATTTAGGACAACATTGGATCATTCAGAGATCCTCACTGAACAATTCACAATTGTCCCACTTGTTGTTGATTCTTCACAAAAAATGTAAAATTTTAGATCTGTATGTTTGAAGCCTGAAATGTGGCAAAAGGTTGAAAAGTTCAAGGGGGCTGAATACTTTTGCAAGGCACTGTATATACCTTTTGTACTCACCTTCCAACATAGAAGCTGCCATTAGTTTCTCCGTTTCCTATTGGTGACCACAACAGCCATCTGTGGCGTCAGCAATCACGTAACCATCCATTGACATCACCGCACTGATCACCTCCTGAGCAGTGATATCAATTGAGTAATGTGATTACTGAAGTCACCGATTGGCTGCAGCAGTCATGCACACTTTGGGAGGAGCAGAAGTAAACGGGGAGCGGCAGGCACCGGCATCAGCCTAAAGGTCGGAATAGCGATGTGTGTGGGTTTTTTTTTTTTCCCGCTTATGCCGCTGTAGCCTATATTTCTTTTTCTTTAAAGGAGTTGTCTCCCCACAGGGTTTCAAAGAATGCATGAAAGAAATTCTCTGTCACTTCCTGGTTCAGACTAATTTGCATAAGCTCAGTGCTTGTACAGCTTCGTTGTGCTTTCAGATGCTAATTAGATTAGATTAGCTTCTCAAACTACTCATAGGAGTTCTTATCTGATCCCCAAAACAAAAGCCCTAATTACAGAGCTGTTTACTTGAGATAAATCAAGCTTTTTACTGTCTGGCAGCACAGGACACTGACTGACACTGCTGACCTGTGTGATGACTCACTCTCTGTTATCTCATTGAACAAACAGCCCGGGGAGATTTGTTTACAGGTCTGTTACTGAGGGAACTGAAATAGCCATGGAGGTAATAAATTCACTTGTATCTCTTTAGGGAAAACAGAGGAACAATGCAATATATTTGGAAAATGTCTTTATTTTGTGTTCCCTACAATTTGAAAGCTATTCTTTGTAGTGAGACAACCCCTTTAAGTTAGACAGCCCCTTTTAGACGGTTAAGGTCCTTCCACTTGTCATCTACTGTAGACAACCTTTCCTACATGTTGCTACTTTCCAGTAAGTTGGTAGTTGAGGGATTCCCATCTTCATACAGTCACATAACATTCCTTGGCTCTTCCTTTTTCAGCATATGACATTGTTGATATTTTTGCATCCCAGGATATGTGTGTAGTTTGTGGCAGTTTTGGCCAAGGAGCAGAAGGAAGATTACTTGCCTGTTCTCAGTGTGGTCAGTGTTACCATCCATACTGCGTCAGTATTAAGGTGGGTGATGTGTTTTGTGATTACTTTATTTTGCTCTTCTAAATGCTCATCCTGTATATATTGCTTCCAAATCTAGTGCAAGACTGACTCCTATGCTCCATAGTAGTCATTATTACGATATTTCATGTTAACGGCATACAGGAATACTTCTATTAATAATCTGAGTTCTTATGAAACTTTAACTTTAGTGATTATCTTCATTCTAAGAATGTGAATTATTGGAGTGTTTTGTTTTAATATTTTTTTTTCTTTTAACATCTCTAGCTTACTAAAGTCATCCTACGCAAAGGCTGGAGGTGCTTGGAGTGCACAGTGTGTGAGGCCTGTGGTAAGGCCACTGATCCTGGCCGCCTGCTGCTCTGTGACGACTGTGACATTAGCTACCATACATACTGCCTAGACCCACCACTACAAACTGTCCCCAAGGGAGGCTGGAAGTGTAAATGGTCAGTTTCAATAGTCAAGTGGTAATTCATGTGCTAGTGTCGTGGCATAATTTATTGTTGTTAAAATCAATACATTTTCCTTTGTCTGTTGACCTCATGTGTACCTATATTGTTTTGTAGATCCCTGAAAATCCCCTGCTTACCATAAGGGGTTTTCTCACCATGCAGTTTCACAGTCAGAGACAGCTTTTCTTTCACTCTGGTCTCACCAGGCTGTGGGTGGTTCTATAGCAGTGATTAGCATATTTAGCTTCTCTGTAACTTGCTGAGCTTTTACACAGACAAGTGCAGGAGATGTTATTTCCAGTAAACAAAGCTACAGGTGCTGTGAGAACTGAAAACAATTGCTTATCTGTAAATAAAAGCTAATCTAGTTAGAGATAATTAGTCTGCTCAGAGAGAGCTCTCCAACCATGGGGATATCACTCCCTGGTCTCTTCTGTAATCAGATAGCGGAAATATGGTCAGGTAACTATAAAAAAAAAAAAAAACCTGTGTGAACTCAGAGCAGATAAAATCTCTCATCTCCTGACTAAAGTAACATCAAAAGACCAATGTATTTAGAGAGAGTATTCAATTACTTGTTCCTTCATGGTGAAAGCAAATCATTGTATTGAGAAAACGCTATTTAAAACAGCCATATAGTTTAAAGGATAAATTGCTGACTTCTTTCAACTACCAATATGGGGAGCTTGCTCCTGTCAGGTTTATTATTCACTTTATGTATCTCTATGGCTACTTGAAGACTAGCAGAGGGTTTGGGTTCTATAGGGGCGGCTGAAGTTGCCTGCACACTTAGGTGGCCAGGGGCCACTATACAGAAATAATTTAAATGGGGACAAAGAGGTAAATCATTGCTGCACCCCTTTCATTGATAAGATTGTTAGGGTATGCTCACACAGCATATTTGGACTTGGAGCGTTTCCCCACCCAAAACAGCATCCAAAACGCCCCCAGTTCATTTCATTGACTCCTATGGAAGCTGTTTTGGGCGCTGAAAAAGAAGTGTCGTGTCAACTCTTGAAGCGTGTTTTAGGTGCGTTTTAGGCACGTTTCTCGGCGCGTTTTTTACCCTAGCTATTTGTATAGGTGAAACAGAGTTGAAAACCTTATCCAAATCCTCGTCCAAAAAACGCGCCGAGAAAAGGGTCTAAAACCTCTTCTGAAGAAGCGTGTTTCAGGCTAAGTGTCCAGAGGTAGGATCCCTACTGGTCATAGTGTTGCCATACCCTAGCAGTGTGCAGCCGCTTTATAAGATCGAATAATAATGACATGGTTTTCCATTTTAGGTGCGTGTCATGTAACAACTGCAAAGCAGTCACTCCAGGGCTGCGATGTGAGTGGCAGAATAACTACACCCAGTGTGCACCATGTGCAAGCCTGTCTACCTGTCCCGTATGTGGTCAGAACTACATTGAGGAGGAGCTGATTATCCAGTGTAGGCAGTGTGACCGGTAAGTGCTCCTCTCTGCTTGTAGTATCTAGAGTTTTTGCATGTTTCCTTATTTTTAATTGCAAATCATTTCTGAATCTGTAGGTGGTCACATGGTACATGTCAGAACCTAAACACAGAGGCAGAGGTTGAGAGTGCGGCAGACAGTGGATTCGATTGTGCGGAGTGTAAGCCGTTCATAATACCAGCTCCAGGTATGAATCCTATTCACTGGCTTCATTGTGTAAAGGAGCTATAGATATTAGGCAGTTTTATTGGGGATGGCACAGGAGTGGTCAGCGAACCACCTTGTACAAGCCAAATTAAGGCTGGATTCAGAACGTTCAGCAGCTCCATGGGGACGATATCACAGTCGTCAATGGCTGAATTCTTTTTCTGGTGCACTAATGGTATTATCTGTATATTTGTGCTGCTATTGGTGGCTGCGGTCTTATCCACGTGCCACTGTCATACTTTCTGATGGTTACCTGCAATTTAGGAGCCTCAGTCTGGAAGCACACCTGGCAGCAAGTTTTTCCCATTGGAAATGGGCGACATGTATGAATCCTGGTGCTGATAGGTCAGTTCTAAATCGCTTTAAGGTAGTATAGACTGTGTCAGAATGGATGAACCTGTTGTTCTACAGGTCATACATACAGGCTCAGTCTAGTGCCAATACGACAACTCGGGCTCCGGCACCACCTGTACCCTGGTCTGGCTGTTCTAACTGTTCTGCGCCAAAGTTCTGGCGTCAAAGAATCATAAATGTGTCTACTTCTACTAATGTGGCGTGATGCCCTCAAAACGCCCCAAAAGTTTGCAGTGCGCCTGTTCATAAATCTATAGAACTGGTCTACTACAGCTGTTGGAAGCTGTTTTGGGCGCTGAAAAAGAAGTGTCGTGTCAACTCTTGAAGCGTGTTTTACGTCCCAATTTTACCCGTGTGAACATAACCTAAGGGGCACAGCGCTGGACACAGCAGGTCTGACACTAGCTTGTGCTGCCCTCAGCAAGGGGGCATAGACTATGTGATAGGTTCCCTTTAAGGACTTTCATCCTAAATGTCACATGTCAGCACACCATTCAGGTGGCTTTGCAGACATCATTAAAAGGCCAGAATTCTGGTGCAGCCCCGTTCATACATGTCGCCCTATGTGTCTAGAATGATTTCTACTGTTGCTCCAATGTTGACATAATCATAGAAAAATCTCTAATAAAAACAGTCAGATCTCATACAGGTCAGCTGAATGCTTGGATTTATGTGGCATTTTAAGAGTTTATTTTATTTTTTTTTATAATAAAGTGAACACATTTTTTTAAGGTGGAAAATTTTCATTAAAAACGTTTCATGAAAGGGGTTGTATCATTATGAACATTGATAACATTTGGATAGAAGATACCATTAATGTGTGATAAGAGCTGCCACATCTACATTCTGATCAGGTCGTTTTGGGGGGCCTGTTCTGCAGATAGGTGCGTGTCCCAGAGATGGGGCCCACTCCTATCGGACACTGATGACATAACCTATCAATATAGCATCAATGTTGGTGATGATAAAACCCCTTTAAAGAGAACCTGTCACATAGGTTATGCCCCCCTTGCTGAGGACAGCACAAGGTAGTGACAGACATGCTGTTCCCAGCGCTGTGTCCATTATTCTGTAAGATGCTGGCGTTTTCATGTATTTAGTGCTCAAATTTGCCGTTTTCAGCCAGAAAAGAGTCAGTCCTTTTTTTTTTCTTACCCCGCCCACCTGAGGCTAGCCCCGCCCACCTCAACTGATAAACCTATTACTTTGAATAGGTAGAAACATGTGAATAACTAAGTGGGTGGAGCTAGCTTTGATGGGAGTGGCTAACACCTACTCATGAATAAGATTTGAGGGGTAAATGCTCTAAAACTGCTGCATCTTACAGAATAAGGCTATGTTCACACAGCATAATTACGGCCCGCAATTACGCTGGGACTTCGGGAGCTTGCGCCGACCCCCGTGTTGCGGGGGGGGGGGGGCCGGCAGCCCGCCGGCCCCATAGACATTCATTACCAGCGGTGCGTATTCGCCACTAGTAAATGACATGTCACTTATCTCCCCTGCGCTGTATTGTACGAGCGGGGAGAGGAGGCGTAATCCATAGTTCTCTATGAGAACTGTGGATTACTGTAATGACTGGGACTTATCGAGCGAAATACGGCGCGAAATACATCCCAATTTCACCCGTGTGAACATAACCTAAGGGGCACAGCGCTGGAAACAGTAGGTCTGATACTAGCTTGTACTGCCCTCAGCAAGGGGGCATAGACTATGTGATAGGTTCCCTTTAAGGACTTTCATCTTAAATGTCACATGTCAGCACACCATTCAGGTGGCTTTGCAGACATCATTTTGGGAAGGGAAAAAAAAAGCCTGCAGTTTTTTTTTTTGTTTAAGAAGTTAATTGAGCTGAAACCAGAAGTGGATCCAACATGAAGTAGAAGTGTAAGTCCTTCCTTTATATTCCCGATGACTTTTAAATCCATTTCTAGCTTTGGTAACACATGCTGTGTATGAAGCAACCCTGAGGCCAGTTTTAACAGCTGCATGCGGATAAAATCCTGCCTGCATTCACCTGCCAATGGCTGCAAGGGTTTGCTGGTGATATCATCAGCAAACTCACATGGCTATTAGTGGCCATATGCAAGCTTGGTTCGCCCGGCAGCCTGAGTATGAGAGGCCTCAAGCCTCCTGTGAGTATGTGTCATTCTCTTGTGGATCCAGGTGCTTTGGTACCAGCATGAACACAGATTAAGTTGGAGCAGTAGTACTGTTTGAAAATCTTAAAGTACCTTCCAAGAGTCTAATAGAAAATATGATTACAGTTTTGGGACACCGAGTTCAATAATGACATTTCTGGATATCACTTAAATTTATCTCCTCAGTTCTTTTATGTAAACTGTAGTGTTTTACGTTCCCATAATTTTTTTCTTTTTTTAAAGGCTATGTTCATTAAATGTTAAATTTAGTTTTTCTTTGTTTTTTTTTTTTTCTTCCATTGCTTTCCTGCTAGAAGTGTGTGAAACGCCAATTGATGCTCAGATTGTTCCTAAGATTAGAGAACCTGGTAGGTATTGTATTCGTGTCCTGTTTGTATGGACATTTTTTAGCATGTTTGTATTCATCTCCCTTCTTTCTTCCTCCCCCTCATTGAAAAAGTAAAATCTTGTATAAAAGCAAATTTCAAGACTGTGTCCAAACATTTTTATGATTGATCCAATGTGTCACAAATTAAAATTAAGCAGCTCTGCAAATACCCTTGCTTTAATTTATTTATATTTTTCCTCTGCAGACTTGTGTGTTCATGTTAGCAGACGACATACATGCAGTGTGGTTTTAGATTTTACAGTTGTGCTCTGTTATATATCCCATGTTTCATGCTAACCTGCCAAATGCATAACTAGTTGACTGGTGAATGGAAATGTTACTCCGAGGTCAAATTACAATGTGCTCGTATGGTCTGTTACCATGGAGACTTATAGGTCTGTATACGAGCTGTAGAAAAATATTGGAAGGGAATTTTTAATCAAGAAAGTGGCTTCATTTTTCGTTTTAGATTCTCCTTTTTTAAGGTACTTTGTAATTTTTCTCTCATGAATCCCAATATTTTTTCCCTGCAAAAACACAGGTACACATTATTTTTAAAAAAGATTTTAAAAAATGCATAAAGTAAACCCACCACCAGTCAGCTGAGTAAAAGGAGCTGAGGCCGTAACAGACACACATTTAGGTGAGCTACTGTGCAAGGCTAAAATTACCAGTCCCTTCATCATACTGATTAGCGGGTATCGGACCCCCACCAATCAAACACTAAAGATCTAAGTCCTGGAAAACTCCTTTGAAACATTCGGTTTTTGTTGAGATTTTGTGAGTCAATCTCATTAGTGGATACATAAAATATCTTTAATTCCTTATACATTTAATTTTTTTGTTTGTTTGTTTGTTTGGTTTTTTTTTTTTTTTTTTTTTTACTTTTTACCCATTCCTGGCTTTCACTCAAAGACTGAAAGGGGTTTTTCCACTTTGTAAAAAAAATTTAAATTATACAATGCTCTCAGGGCCCCACAAAAGAAAAATGTAAAACCCAATACTTACCTTCCCTCGGTTCTAGCGGTGCATCTCTGCTGTCTTCTGATATTCTACTTCCCATTGGACATGTCATTACTGCAGTCGCTGATCACCTGCAGCGGACAGGTTCCTCTACTTAAATCATTTCTGAACGGGGATGTAAATAGAGACACCTCTTTGTATTTGCACAGCTTTGTAGTCATGTTCGTCCATTCTCACAGCACCATATAATGCACCAGACCGCCAAAGTGAAAGAGGCCTATCTTTCCCATCCAGAAGATCATGAGTAAATCCAAGAAAAGCATCAGCATCGGTGTATCTTTATTTAAAGTAGGATCCCAGTACAAGAAAGCGACGTTTCGACTCAAGCTTGATAAAGACTCTGTTTGTTGAGTTGAAATGTCGCTTTCTTTGAACATATTTTTTATTAATGATGATGAGGTAGAACAACATATATATGCTTACAAAATGAAAATGTATAAAGCACATACCATAATGTACAAATCGGGTAGCATTAAATATGCTTTACATTGTGGTATGAGGAAAACTAGACAGAAACAATAAGAACAATTAGTCTGCCCATAGGGTGAGTACCATTGGCACCCCATATCAAACCTTAATAACAAAACAAAGAGTGACGTGCGGAGACGGGAGAGAAGGGGGAACTCCATGGAGGGACAATACCTGTAGGACGGGAGAGTAAGTTTAATTATTTAGAGTGTATAATGTTTAGAGGACATCCAAATTGACCAGAAATTCCGCTTTTTGAGACACAAATACAGTGGGTCACAAAGACGCAATTCACACGCGCAGTTTTAATTAACACGTCTCTTAATATCTATAACAGTAGGAACTTTAGAGTCCTTCCACAATTGCGTAATCGCAGAGCGAGTGGGCAGAAGAATATGAAAAACTACGGAATAGGGGAGGTATATCAGACAGTCCAATGTCTAGGACCACGAGTTGGGGGGTTAGTGAAAAGCGAAGCCCTGTAATCTCGACTAAGAGTGCAGCTATTGCATCCCACAGTTTCCTGATTTTGGGACATCCCCACCATACATGTAGCGTACCCTGTTGGCCACAGCCTTTCCCACAGGAATCGGAAGAGCCCTTGCTTATGTGAGCAAGTCTGGTGGGGGGAGGTACCAACGCAAATTAATTTTGTGCATTAGTTCATTATGATTAGAGCAGTTTAGAGGGAGCAACAACAGCCTGCATCCAGTTCTCTAAGCATATTGTCGCTTTCTTGTACTGGGATCCTATAAATAAACACTGATGCTGACGCCTTTCTTGGATTTATTCGTAAGTAGAGACGCATGACCCCTGCAGCA
Organism: Phyllomedusa bahiana; assembly: GCA_025379985.1. Lineage (NCBI taxonomy): Eukaryota > Metazoa > Chordata > Amphibia > Anura > Hylidae > Phyllomedusa > Phyllomedusa bahiana. Next base: position 426 of record JAODAL010032220.1, on the reverse strand, counting down.
GCAACATGCCCATTGGGAAGTAGAAGATTGCAAGCAGAAGACTGGAGGGAGGTGTTGCTGGAACTAAAGGAAGGGGATTATAGGGCTTTTTTATTTTTTATGTAGGCCTGAGCATTATATCATTGTTTATAATGTTGCCATCCCTTTTAATTGTTATCCTTGCACTCTTTGGGATATTTGGATGATCACAATGAGGTTCTTCATTTGAAGCCTTACAAAGGGCAGTCAATGAAGCCACCTGTCGATAGAATAAGTATTTTATAATAGCTGTAAAGCTCACAGACTTATCGGTCATCATCATGTTTTTTCTTATTTTTTAGACATCCTGAAAACCTTTACCCAGGATGGAGTATGTTTAACAGAATCGGGGCTCTCACAGTTACAGAGTCTAACGATCACTGTACCACAAGGGATTTTAAACCCAAA